>MU224189.1:75139-142868 GCA_018584345.1 Thuja plicata | reverse complement strand
ATGATGTCAACATTATGGTCATAGATTAAAATGGGAATCTGTGTCTTCATTGGTTATACAAGCTCATCATAATGGAGATCCCAATGTTACACAAAAGGAAATAGATTTAGCATATGGTTTAAGAGATCACTAGGTACTTATAAATTTGTTAATCAACTGTATGTTTTTCAACTTGGGATGCAATAATTTATACATGTTTGACATTATTGTAGGTGAAACACCACAAGGCTATGTTCTTCTATGGTTATAAATTTTGCATCAAAAATTTGGATGACACAAAGAGAACTTGTGATTCTGTGATAAGTGCAGTCTTCCAGGTGACCAATATTTCATCTAGAAATGACTTACATCCTCGAGAATCGCAAAATTGATACTATGGTATTTTGGTTGATATACTTGACTACGACTTTAATTCATTCAAACTAGTTCTCTTCATTGTGAAATGGTATAGAATACATCTCAATCAAAATGATCCTGATAGAACTTTTATTGAACATGACAGTGGATTTCCAATGATTAATACAAGGTTGTTTGAGCCAGTTGGGGAAGAGCCCTATGTTCTTCCAAGCCAATGTGAGCAGGTATTTTACTCAGAGGTTCCACATAAACTGGGTTGGTCATTTATTTTTAGACATGATCCAAGAGGAAGGCTGATAAAATATAATGTGATGGAAGAAGAAGATATCGAGGAAGAGGAAGAAGTGGATGATGATATAGATGATGATCATGATCGAGAGTTAGTCAAAGAAGAATATGAAGAAGAAGACGATGATGATGGTGCTACTGATCACAATGATGATGATGAGGATGATGACAATGATGATGATGAAAATGATGACAATAGTGGTGGTGATGATGTCGTCGATGACCATTATCTTGATGATAATATGGATGAAGAAAAATATCAATGAAATGAATGAAATGTACAATTATGTCAGATGTTTGGCATGTTTTAATGATTGTTTTGGGTTAAAATATGCACTTTTTCCACTAATATGCTTAGAGTTTCATATTAATGGCATTTTTGGTTTATCGTAAATATCTAATTAACTAATCTTATTCACCTTGTTTTATATGTCCTACTTATATCTTTAATCTTTTGTTAAGATAAATTTCATTCTAAAAGAGTGTATTTAATCTCTAAATACTATCTTATGGGATTTTCTTTTGATAATTTTCTATTTCCTTGCACATCAATGATGTTAAATCATAGGGGATTCTCTTTGTTCCCTATAATGGAGTGAGCTAATTTTGAAAGTATAAATATATAATTTTAACAATGTATAATGTCCTTCTCAAGATGTAATAAAAACTATGGATTGAACTATGTTTATCTGATTATATAACTATTATGTTTTTTCAGGTTCCCACACAGTCTCATGGATTGTCAGGTATAAGTCAATACACACCATAGAGATTAATCTCTTTTACCATTTGTAAAATATCTCTCTCATTGCCATCTATCTCTCTCATTTCATGAAGTGCAGGTACCAATGATTAGGTATTTGTCAGATTTGTCTTCCTCAAGTGAGGAAAATGTACGAATGGAAGAAGAAAGTGAGACATTTAGTATGTCTAAATCAAGGAGATCGACTCGAGGTCAAAAGATTAGAAATAAATTCAATAAATGCATGGAAGTTTTCCTTGCTCAAGGGCGATTGTTTTCTTATGATGATGAGAGCAAAGGCGACTCCGAGGTTCCCTTTAGGTACAAATATCTACAAAAAAAATTGGTCCCTGATGAACTTCCTTCAATGAACACTGATTTTTGTGTTAGAGAGAGGATATATCGCATAGAACCATCTTCAATACATGGTTTGGGCCTATTTTCCATGGATGGCATAAAGGTCTCTTACAAAAAAGTTGTCAAATTGATGGAGTATGTCAAACCTTGTTATAATTACAGTAGTTGGATGCAGATTGTTAGATATAAAAAAAGTATGTGTAGGTATGGACTCGCGGAAAATTATATACAACAAAAAGTCAGTGAACAAAGTAAAATAGTAGATATATACATTGACGAAAGGTCGGTGGCATCAGGAATATTGTAGGTTTTATAAACAGTACATGACCTATGTCAACTAAGAAGCAAACCAATTACATATTTGAGGCACGCGAGGGAAATTGTGTATTTCTATGTGTGATCAAATCAATACATGGAGGAGAAGAGCTGCTTGTCAATTACAATTTGAATTGCATAGATACAAAAAAAAAACTCATTATCATTGACGAGGTGGTATGCACTATGCACCATTTAAAATTGTTTAAAAATAAAAGACCTCTCTTCTTTTAATTGAAGCATTCTGATAATTGTGTATTATTCAACATAAATTAGCATAAGAACACGTGTTTTAACATGTCTCAATAATTTTTAATTTTTGAAATACAGGGCTATAGTATGGATCGACAGCCACATGATACACATGACGATGATGGTTCTCATGGGAATTCTTCTCGATAGGTAAAACTCATTGTTGTTGTACAAATGCACATACAAGAAAAACGTTAATGCATATTTTTTGTTATGTTTTATTATTCACTACTATTTTGGATAGATTTTAAATAAATTACTAATAATATTTTTCTCACAAACGAGTGCTGATCATAATAAGGGAAAGGAACAAGTAGTCCATGAGGAGCCGCAGGATGAGCAGGATCTATTCATTGTTGATTTTTCATCAGACGTTGATCCTGTGGTTGCACTGCAAAAGGTCCTTCGTGCAATTTCAAGAGAGTTAACTTGATTGGCAGATATTCAACCCTAGACTCCTGAAATACTGATGAGACAAGATGAGTTGGCTCACCGTGTTCAAACTTATACAGTAAGTATTAATGTAGCTTTTAATTATAAAAAAAGTTCAATAATGATTTTTATAGTATACTCTTTTATTTATGTCATTAACTAAAATACATAAGTGTTATTTTTACAGAGGATGCTAAAAACATTTAAGGGTCATGCCCCAAATGTAAATACTTTAGGCAGTTCAAGTAGATTGCATTTTCTATCATCCACTTGTGTTTTTCTCAAACAATATTTTTTTAATAGCTCTAACAATCTTGTCCATGGTTGTCCATATTTTTTTATGCTCTAACAATCTTATTTTTCAACACCTACTATTGATCCTATGTTCACTATGCCGCCTACTACAAGGATCAGAACCACAGAGGTACTGCCGCCTGCAATGTCAACAACACGTAGCTTGGCCACAGATGCGCTGGCAACGCCTATTATTGGTAAGTAGATTCATATTTTTCTCTCTCATTTATCATGTGTTTATTTCACTTGAACTATTCTTTCTTAGGGGACATTTTGTAATATTGGATTCATTCTATGTAGAAGGTGATGATGGAATTCTTGGATGTACTTGTGTTGCATGTACGGGAACAATAGAGAAGTGTGATCAATTTCTCATGAACATTGAAGATGGACTTCCTGTGAGAGTAGCCCAACTTCCAAGTACTCTAAATATTGATTTTTTATTTTACTATACAATCTTATACTCATAATGTAATGCACTAACCCCCTATGTTAAAGCATAAACTCATTGACTCTATGATAAAACTTTTTGGACCCAACACCTTTCAAAGACTTAGGATCCTTGAGAAAGCAGGGAAAAATTTGAAGTATATTAGGGACAACTATAGGACCCAAATAGAATGCAACCCTTATTACGATCATCCTCCCTATGTTCCTATTAATGAGTGGGAGAATCTTAAAAAGGATGCACTTGAGAGATGCTCAAGACATGATGGAAAAATAGTATCACCCGAGGAAAGAAGGTACGTGATAATCTTAATAATGAAATTATGTACTATTTACTCTTTGTACTTATGTGATCTAACATATTTCAAACATCACACAGGTTTCCTGACATATCAAAGGCAATAGAAGCAAGAAAACAAAAGTATGGGAAACACAAGCTCGGCTCGGGTGGATATTCAAAACTTGTTGCACGAATTGTAAGTAATAATAAATGAGAAATTGTATGCAAATATTTATAAATTGTAATAAATTTAATTTTTATGAAATTCACTACGTATAATTAAAATGTAGGCCTTGGAGTTCAAACAAAATATTTCAGGAGAGGACAAGAAAGTAGGCTACAAACAAGGTTATACAGTCGTGGCTGAATGATTCTGATCAAAGAGTGCGCAATGTTCTTCAGGTGGATCCATCAAACAAGTATATAAACGAATTGATTTTTATTTCAAGTTGAATACTTTACCAATTACTCTGTTTGATGTTAAGTTCCAACATAAAGTGAATATATTTGTTTTAAGTAAGGAAACAATGATTATATATTTGTTTAAAACTTTAAAGGGATTATATTTATATGTATTAAATTGAATGATTAACATTTCTCAGTAATATTTGTCTTGTATTTATATGTATATATTATCGATAAATACACTAATTATTTAAATTGGAATGCAGTTTGCTGATCCTGAAATACCATCCGAGCACAATAGAGGCATCGATACGGATGTGCATTGTAGAACCAAAGGTATACATTTTCTATTCAAATTTTGATTATTGATTTATTAATACAAGTAAACATTTTAAATTGAATTTGGCGTAGCAAAAAAAATTTAATTATAATTGCAGATGCAGAGAATGTAGAGGTTCCCGATGAGCGTGTTGAGGTTCAAGCCGTCGAGCAAGAAGATGTGGTTGCACAAGGTAAAGAGTGTCACGTTTATGTTTTTTAAAGTACTAAAATGCTTGTAACAATTATGATAATATTTTTTTAAATTAACCCCAATTATGATAATATGTTTTTAATTTAACCCTTTTATTTGTTATTGCAGAGGGCCCACCTTTGCAAAGGACAATGAGATCACGTCCACGGGCAAAAAGAAATGACGATGCCGAGATGGATATGCCTCTGTAATATTTTAGAGAATTAGAAAAAAATAAAAAGTCAAAAAAGAAATGATTCTCATTTAATATGCAACTTATTTGATAATGACTGATGTTTATGTCTTGATGTTGTAATAATAAAATTATTATAATTACTCTTATTTTTAAAGGTATATTTTGGTATATTGTTAAAGGAATGCATGATATGATTAAATTATATACATGGTATACTAATATGTTAGATTTTAAGATAAGTGCTCATAGAATTAGGTAATATGTATCTCCTCTCATACAATTATGAATCTTGTAGGTTTGGGATCATGGATATTACCTTAATATCTTACAAGAATTGGTTCTCCATCGTAGTTAATTATGAACTGTTGGGTAGGTAACCTTATGAGGAGGTCTACATATAACTTATTTGTAGGTAGAATTTAATTAGGATCTCATCCTTGTTCACCTAATTGGGTGGCAACTAATGGAGACACTTTCTGGGGACTCTACCCTAGAAAGGGGTTGCGTAACCAATTCTACCATCCTTTAAAAGACTAGATTTAAAGGTAAACCTAAACTACAAAGTCTCTATGAGTTATGTAGGCAAGGCCATCTGTGATGAGCCCCCGAGGCATTAGGTCTGGCCCTTAGGTATTGTACTTTTGAGTTCTTCCTTGATCTTGCCACCCCTTACCAATATTTTACATAGTTTGCATCTCTTTATGAAACTATTTTATTACGCCGAAGGCGTTCCTTCTCTTAAGAAAATTTTTTCACTTTAACATCAACGGTTTGAAATGTTCAATATGGTGGCAAGACGATTGGAAAAATCTAGACCTTTCATTTGCCTTTGATATAATATTTTTTATTTTTTATTTTTTTTTATTTTGATCGGTAAAAGGCCGAAGCCAATAATTTTATTAATGCTAGTAAAATACAAAAGAAATCCATTCACTTCGAGCACTGGTAGGAAATAATGGAGAAGAAAACCTCCAGTCTTGCTCGGGATCCTAGATCCAGATTCAGAGTATAAAAATTATAGTTATGAGGGCATTCCCTCATTTACATATGATATGAAGGAATTCACTCATTTACAGGTAGTTGGACCATTCCTCTCTAGGTTTTTCTATGAATACAAAGCAGCTGAGGGCAGCCCATATCATAAGAAAAGACAACTCCAATATTCTGGGACACTGATATTCACAAGCCACCATTTGGTAAGTGTTGCCCCACTTTTGGTCTTTATATCTCAAGACAAAAATGGATGTTTTGTGTGTAGTAGTGTTCGTAGAAGTCTCATGCAAGTCCAGAGTCTAAGTCTAGACGTCCACTATAGGTAGAAGGCCTTTATCAGATTTCCCTAATTTAACTTCTCTTTCCTAAGCCGGGAGGGATTCTGAGTCTAAAAAAAATCATGTTTTATCGGGTAGGTTAAATCCCTAATCCGATAAAGGCCGCATTTTAAAGTTTCTAGCTTCAAAATTACAAGCAAATAAAATACTTTGCCTCATATCTTCAAGTTGTGACATTGGCGAGAAATCAAGTTTTGGCTTCTCCATGGTGGAAAATGACATACAGGGTGCGCTTCCCGCAATTGACAGACTTAAGAATACCAGAGATAAATAGAGATGGGAAATGAAGAAGTCAAGAACAAGAAAGCCTTGAGCACCTGTGTCGAACCTATAAGGAACAATCAAATGAAGGAGAGTTCATGGAATTCATCATAGGCAGAAAAGCAGAAAATGGCTTCTCCGCTACTCCTACCAGCGGGTTCCGACCCATGAGATGCATTTTCCGCCTAGTAATCAATGTGAAGAAATTTCAAAGAATAATCCATTCTACAAGATAGCCAAAACATAAGAAATCCAATGGAATCAATATATATCACTTTGGCATCCCTACAGACCGGAATTCTCCTTTGGCGGATTTTAAGATAGAGAGCACTCCAAAGGCATTTTTCCGCTCAAAGGAGAAGCAGAAAAGTAAATCTCCGCCTCTTTAGGAAAGTTACCGTTACGATTACTAAAGTAAAAAAATATTTTCTAATGTCATGAAAAGCAAAGTAATTAATATGAATAAGGCAGTTTTACTTTGTAATGGACTTATTCATTAATGTAAAGGTCTTCTCATTCGTGTGACGCGAGAAGTCAGCCGTTAAACGGTAATAATTCAAAAAAAGTATATAATCAGTTGAAGACTTCGAACTAGAATCACCATTGTTCACCAAATCGTTTGAATTTGAAGTAGCTAAGAACAGTCACTCTTTGTCCCTTTTTTCCAAAGAAAAATTTGAATCTTCAAAGTCAATCACACTCACATGGCTTCCAGATTTGTAGGATTTGACAGATTGAACGGTATCACCTCTAAGTGGCATAAAATCTCAGATACCTCGCTGAAATTCTTTGACATGTAGAATTTCCATAACAGATTGGGAGCAGAGAAAATCCATCCTATCACTGAGAAGCTGAAAGAGAGTGGGTTAGTCGAAGCCACTGGTTTTCCTGTAGCCGTTTAGGCTCCCGATTTGGTCCAGGAATGTATAGCCCGATACAACCAGGACACCAAGCAAATTCTCCTGCTAAACAACATAGTGCTCCTCTCCATTGATAGAGAATCTATTCAGAAATCTCTCCACATTCCAGAGAAGATAGAATACTCTAAGATGACTTATAGCTAGGCAGTTTCTGAATATTCAGCGAAGAGACCAGTTTGGAAAAGAGAGATTATGAAATCATGGTTTAAAGAACCCAAGAGTGCCAAGGGAAAGTTGCCCAAAACATTATTTGGTGCAACTCTAAAGCTTGAGATAGTAGATATCATGTTATTACTCCACAAAATTAGAGGTGAGAGTGAAGCTTTTAATTTCATAGAATAGCATTTCTTCTTGGTTTAGATAATCTGTTCTTAGCATCATTTCATTGATTGGGCGTTGATGGTAAGCGAGAATCTCTCAGACGCCCTCAATAGGGCCAAATTTTAGAATGAATTTTACATGTCTTCTATCCTGATATATATTTTAGCCATGATTCAAATTTGGCCTGGGCTTCCTAGATTAGAAGAATTTCCAGATGATGTGAAAAGTTATGAGTTTTTCCCTTCTTTGCAACTACAAAATAGCTATGTGGATTAGCTCACAGTTAATGATGCCTTTACAATGAGACTGTGCAGGGAGCTATAGGGTTGTCCAGAGAGGAGATTTTCTCCTGAAGCCATGGATTTTATAAGCCAATTTGGTTGTTATTTTATTCAGTTAAGAGATTTCTCATATCTTCATCTTACAGGTTTGACGACTTTCCTTTGAAGCTGCCCAGATACCCTACAGACATGATCATGCTGATCAAAGTAATGAGGCAAGCACTCTAGGTGAACCTAATCTGCTCAGAGGAAAAGAAGAAAGACTATGAGTTCCCAATGGTCATCAGATCTTACAGTTGTGTGTCTCGATCTGAGGCAAAGAATGTCCTTAAAACATTCTTGAAGAAGTTCTCTCTGGCAATGTATGACATTCTAAGAAAGCAGTATGATCCTATTGATTATGCCAGAGATGTCTTGAAAATGAGCTAGGCTATTCATCATGCACCTGATATTGAAGACTATTGGGCCAATTACAAAGATGACTTGGAGAGTAGGGAAAGGTTCTATGCATAGTTAACCATTGAAAAAATCAAAAAGTTCAATGGTAACATCGCAGTAGAAGGGCTAGAAGATGATGGTAATCATCTGTACGATGATACCTACTTGGAGAAAAAAAAATCCACCCCTATCAATCCAGAGCCGATGCTGGACCAGGCAGTAAGTGACTTGCAGACCCAAATGGTGGGGATTTTCAAAAGAACATCTCAGTGGGTTGAGTGGACAGCAAGCCGAAAGAAAAGGTCAGAGAGGAAACCTCCCACTCAGCGAACTCCTATGAAAACAACTACAGGTGCTGCAACCTCTTCCTCCACAGCAATATTTCTAGCTACATAGGGATTAATTCAACCATAAGGGGAAGGAGATGAACCTCCTGAAAAATCCTCTCTCTTAGAGAAGACTTGTGGAGAAGGTCCCCTTCCATATGTCAAAGTCACAGAAGAGGCTGACTCGGCAAATCAAGTCCAGTCTATAGACGAGACTTCTAGAGCTACAGAGCCTAAGTAGCCAATTATTATTACTGTTATAGATGTTTCAGCTAGGACCTTGACTCGACAAACTCCAAAGAGGATGTCCCCTATCATAGTTGAAGTTGGGGAGGATAGCCCTAGTACTTCTGTAGAATCTGATAAGAGAGGTGGGGAGAAACAAGAGGTTACTCAAGTTGTGAAATTAATCTCCTCCTCACCTACTTCAATGAACCCATTCACCTCTCATACCAAAGCTACTCCTCCACTTATTAGAAATCTATTCATCGAAGAGTTGGTCCCCGCCAACAAGGTCACTAGCGCAAAATCATGGATAGAAAATACTCTAGAGTGCAAGAGGAAGAGGATAGAAGAAGGAGTTCCCAGCAAAGACACCCTATCATGGGCTTTCCAGCCCAAGGCTACTACAAGAAAACCAAAGAGTGCAAAGAATATGTCTACTCTAGGTCATGATCCTAAAACAGGGCACTTCACCATGGAAGTAGCCAAGCCTACCAAAGAAGGCAGGCTCAAAGATCTAGCGGCTTCTGATTTTCAGTTGCAATCATTCGATATGGGCTTATCTCGGCATGACACTAAAGTGGATTGGTGCAAGTCCACCAATGTAGTAATAGAAGAGGATTTGGAAGATCTCAAGGCTTCCAAAACTCAGCTTAAAGCAGAAGTGGCTCAGCTGATTGAGTTCATTAGACTGCTCTTAACTCCTATAGCGAGCGCTCCCAGTACTCAAACTTCCTTTGATCCTAGTACTGTTGAGAACCAGGCCATCCTTGCTAAGTTGCAAGAAGATCGGCATTACAGAAAAATTGGTAAGAGATGGATTGAGAGGCTCAAGTCAGAAGGTCTAGTGATCATTGAGCAGTTAGGCAATGCCATTCTGAGGCTAGAAATGGAGAAAAACAACATTGAGAAGAATTTACAGACTCTCACTACAGAGAGAGTGAGATGTCAAGAATGCATAGTTATGTTTCATGTGGTGGTAAAGATGAAGAATAAGGAGGCCCTAAAAGCTAAGATCCTACAGAAGGGTGATGAGCCCTTGATCGAATGGCTCCAAAGTCTAGAATTCAAAATTGAGATGATTATTCAGGCCGAAACAGGGCTACAACAAACAGATGTTAAGGTGCAGGAGGAGCAGAGTAAAAAATATAAACTCCCGCTACGACTTCATGTGGATTCACAGACTAGTGGTGAGGGAAAATAAATAGTTGGAGTGGCCAACATGCAAAAGTAATTCACAGACTACTTGCATAATTTGGCAGAGCTATCTTCTACTCATTTAGACAAGGTGCCAGAACTCCAGCAATTGAGTGGATGCATCTTTAAGGCTATGGAAGAACTAAAAGACTGGTCAGAAGCAATCAAGAATCTAGCCAAAGAGCATTCTAGATGGCTCATCCGTTACACCAATGTCCACATCAACAAACATGAAGAGCTCATCCAGGTCATCACTACCGTGATAGCCCATAGGGCTAAATTAGCTAAAGAGAAGGAAGCCGAAACATAAATGTATTCTCTTCTTGTGCTATTTTTGTCAAGATTTTGTAATAGATAGACCTTTAGTTATCATTTTTTGGTTGAGAAGTTGAACCATTTCAGTTACTTATTTTTGTAACGGTTCAATTTGGAACTCTATATTTATGAATCCAAGAATCAATAGAGGGGTCGGCTAAATTTTGGTGTGAAGAATATATCATCGTTGTTGAGTCAATTGTGTATGTTTGAATGCCATTTCTTTAACTGTTCCATTGCATCTCATTCATCTTTCTGTTGAAGTCAAACATCTCGTTTGAATTAGACTTGTAATCTATATTTGAGCCAAAGTTTTGTATCATGATTTGATATGATTAATTTAGGGGAAAATCAGTTTCTTCTCTAAGTTTTGCGAATGTTCTTATAATACAGATTGACTCATATCATCACATTGTTAACTTTCAATCTAGAATTTTCATTTTAGTATTAGCCTATGCATCACCAATTTTGGGAAATTAATCTGATCGATAGAGTCTCAAAATTGGTTAGATTCAGATTTGTAATTACTTTGCCTGAGCTATTTTCTATCTAGATTTGGCTTGGTTTACCTCTCCTACTCTCAAGTTAAGAGCATACCCCTGTTAGGTTAGGAAAGACTAAATTTCATCAAACATTATTCACATAAGGGAGTTGTACCTTCTAATTCAGAGGAAATCTATCAATCTAGTGATGGATTATCCAACTGTTGGTATTAAATTGTTTCTCACAGATTTGGGCATTTGAGAGTTAAATTGAAAAGAACAATTTTTTTACCAACAGATTTTTGGTGACTCCACTGGGGAGACAAACAGTCATTATACCAGAAGCATACAATGAGGAAAAATGGTGCTTCCCCATGAAAATATAACCCCTGTGCTCCAACCTAATCTTGGATTCCAAGATGACCAAGAAGATCTCATTTCCTCATTAAATACTTTCATCTGGAGATACAGGAGAAGTACTGAACATTATAGAAATGCTAGTCAAGTGCTTGAACTGGAAGAAGCTAGAGAAGAAGCACTTGAGAGAATCTTACAAAGAAGAAATCTAAGAAGGTTAGAGCATGAAGTTAGGCCACAGCATTAGGCAAAAAATTGGAGCCTAAAAGATTTCTCAGAAGTACCAGGAAAGAAGGCAACACGGACCTAGTCTTTGAGAGACTTGCGGATATTAAATTTTCCCTCCTAGAACTACCTCGTCAGGGAAACAAAGCCGTAAGGAGCCAGAGTAGACCCTCTTCACCTCCTAAACCAACCACTCAGTTATCCACCACTTCCCAAGTGTTAACATTGCACGGAGTAGTTTCCCCTCCTGTTGTGAACCTAACACCCTTTTTACCCCAAGTAGCCATGGCACTCCCTTGGGCCGCTGCAGTCAGACCTCTGCAACTAGCTGCATATAACCCTCTCCCTATAGGTTCTAGAAAGAACTTTCCCAAGTTCTCTAGAGACTGGAAGGTGTCTACGGATGAGCATATTTCCACATTCTTTGCTTCAGTTAACATTCTAGCTGTCAGAGAAGAAGATGTGGCCGTCAGACTATTTGTTGAGACTCTTGTCGAAGGTGTCGCTGATTGGTTTCATCATTAAACTGATTCTTCTATTACCAATTGGGTCACTATGAGAGCCGCCTTCGAAAGAAGGTTTAAGACAGCTGAAGATGAACATGCCTTGTTGACTCAATTGACTTCTATCAAGAAAGAGCCTTCAATCAGCATGAGAGATTTTGTAGCCAAATTTAATAAGCTGGTAAATTGTATCCCAATGGCTAATAGGCCTACAGCGGGAAATTTGAAAACTTTCTTCATAAGTGCTATGCCACCAGACATCAATTATGATCTAAGGAGAATGAACCTTGAAAATTTGGATGCCACACAAAGAACTATTGTAGAACTCGAAGATCACATGATTTCATCTGGGAAGTGGAAAAGGGAGACATAGTCTAGAGCCAGCAGTAGCAATACTACATCGTCTGATGAGATGCTCCAAAAATTGTCAAATGAATTCACTGCCTTCAAGAGACAACTTCCCATATTCAATAGTCCCTACCAGTGAAACTTTCAAGAGCAGCCTGGGAGATATAATGATGGGAGAAATGCAGAAGGCAAGACATTACAGTTAACTGCTCCGCCACAGAGGCTAGCTATAGAAGCTCCTCCTAAAAGGGGTAATATGTGTGCCTTCCACTTAACTACAAATCACAATGGTCAAAGCTATCCCGATGTAGCCTGTGCTTGGAAAATGCACTAGACTGATGAGTGGAACGCTGGAACATCTAGAGCAAAACCATATTCATACTCGCATGGCGACTCTAAAAACTTATATTTAGAATATGAATTAGATTCAGAACAAGAAGCGACATGTTATGCCACCATAGATGGGACCTATTATGTGGTCCTGACTCAGAGTTAGAAAGATAAAGGCCAAGGTTCGGCATTGCCTAAAAACAATGAGGCATCTACTTCCAACTCAAAGGAGCCTAATCAAGGTATGAGGATTCCTTCACCAGATAAAGAACAAATCTCTTTTGACATTATTCAATTCTGTAAAGATTCTAGGATTCAGATTTCCCCCATAGACTATCTTAAGGCTAATCCTGTTGAGTTGCAAAAGCTGGTAGATTATTGTAAAAGTGGAAACCAAGAGTTAAATCCAAGCGTTATGACTACCATAGAAAATGAGTCATTATTTGCAGACCTAGTTGAACAGAGGCAATCATCTATTTTAGCCACCTTCCCAAGCCAAAATCCTGATCCATTCTATGTGTCTTTATTTATTAACGGTTGTAGATTGAGCAATTGCATAATAGACTCCAGGGCATTAGACAATGTAATGCCATCTACCATGGCCAAAGCCCATGGTAGATGTTACTCCATGGATTCCAAAAAATTACCCTTGGTTGGCCAGATTAAGGATGCTCAAGTGTCCTTAGTGGCACATCCTGAGAAGAAGATGTTGTTAACCATCCTCTTCGCTGATATACCGGCTAGCTATGGTTTGTTGTTGAGCAGAATTTTTTGCAGAGACCTTGGAGGGGAGATAAAGCTGGATTGGTCTCAAGCCTTGATCCCAATAGGTAACAAAAAGATTAAACTGGTCCCTGAGGAAAAGGCTAAGTTTATAGCATTGAAATCTGATGATCCTAAAGCTCAAATCTTGTACCAAGAATTAGAGTTTGGCAATTATATGTTGTTCACTGATGAACCTGAGAAAGAAACAAAAATAACCAAAGAGGAAAAGCAATTTTCCACTGAAGAAACACCACCATAGATATGGACTCTTGAGTTCGACGGTAGTTGCGTGTCATCAGGATCTAGCGTAGGTGTGGTTTTGATATCACCCGACGGAGTATGTGAACCGTTGGCTTACAAATTAGAGTTTGGAAACACCAACAACACTGCTGAGTATGAGGCCCTCCTGTTAGGGATTATCACCACAAAAGAAAGAGGTGTGAAAATCCTGAGAGCTCATGGTGATGCTGAGCTAATCGTATGACAAGTCAAGAATCAGTACTCTGTAAAGAACCACAGGTTGAATAATTACAAATATAGAGTATGGGATGAAATAGAAGCATTGGATGCTTTTTTTTATCAAATCTATGCCAAGAGAGTTGAATTCCAAAGCCGATTCTCTAGCTATCTTAGCCTCATTATTACTTCCCCACCCAGAATTCAATGATAAAAAATATCAGGTGGAAGTGATGTATCGACCATCTGTGCCTGATAACGTAGAATATTGGCAAGTTTTCGAAGATGACAAAAATCTCCTTCTCTTCCTAGAGAGCAGCGAAGACTTCCATAAAGAGGTCCGTGGAAACTGTAAAGAAAGCCGCCAAAGTGAGCCAAAGAAAGATAAGTCAGACGTTATTTAGTTGCAAGGCAATATCATTCCACCTCATCTAGTCACTCTTGAAAAACTCTTCAACAGACACAACATGTTTGTGAAAAAGAAAAGAATTGAAAGAGGGCCTACCACTGGTGAATATGAAGGATTGAATATTGGAACTGAAAAAGACCCCAAAATGATCAATATTGGGAAGTGTTGTACAGAAGAAGAAAGGAATGAAGCCAAGAAACTTTTTCTAGAATACTCAGATGTTTTCGCCTGGAGCTACGAAGACTTGAAAAGTTTTATGAACGGGAAATTCAAACACCAGATTCCCTTGAAACTTGAAGCTACTCCTTTCAGGCAGAAACAGAGAAACTACAACCCCAAGGTTGCTGATGCCATATTCAGAGAAGTTGATAAAATGGTCAAAGCCAAGATTATATATCCCATCCATCACTCTACTTGGGTTGCAAACATAGTACCCATAAGAAAGAAGAATAGAGAAATAAGGATTTATGTTGACTTTAGAAATCTAAATCAATCTTCCTTGAAAGACAACTACACTCTTCCCAATATGGATCATCTCTTGTAGATCATGGCTAGAGAAGAAATGATGTCTATGCTAGATGGTTTTTCAGGATATAATCAAATAGAAGTCGAGAAGATGGATCAGCATAAGATGGCTTTCACCACTCCGTGGGGAACCTTCGCATATCACAAGATGCTGTTTAGATTAATCAACACCGGAGCTACTTTTCAGAGAGGTATGGATCTGTCTTTTAGTGATATGAAGAATAAAATCATTGGTATATATCTGGATGATCTTACTATGTTCTCTAAAAATAGAATAGATCATATAAATGATTTAAGAAGGGTATTGCAAAGGTGTCAGGAAGATGGAATTTCATTGAATCCTAAGAAATTAGTGTTTTGTGTAATCGAGGGGAAATTATTGGGTCATATAGTCTCCCAAGAAGGTATAAGGATTGATCCTAAAAGAGTAAGAGCGATTCAGCAACTGAGTTTACCAGTAAATAAAATTGGAGTGAAGTCTTTCTTTGGTCAAGTCAACTTCCTCAGAAGGTTTGTCCCTGATTTCTCTGAAATTACTAAGCATATTGTTGATATGATGAAAGGCAACGTGAAATTCAAATGGAGTGACCGTGGTAAGTAGGCTTTCAAAAGTATCAAGGACTCCATAGCTAACACTCCAGTATTATGCCATCCAGATTATCTGAAAGATTTTATAATCTACTGTTATTCTTCTGAACACACTCTATCAGCTATTCTAATGCAAGAAAATGAGGAGGGAATCCAAGCCCCCATAGATTTTATGAGTACACCTCTAAAGAACCATGAGCTGAGATATTCTCAGACTGAAAAGCACACTTTTGCAGTGGTGAAAGCCCTAAAAAATTTTAGATTTTATATTCTACATTCTCACTCCCTGGTGTATGTACCTGAAGCTACTGTGAAGAGTATTCTGACTCAACAAGACGTGGGATGTAATAATCAAGGAGCATGGGTAGCCAAAATCCAAGAATACAACATAGAGATCAAGCCTACCAAGCTGGTGAGAGGGAACACTTTATGCAAAGCAATGGCAGAAAATCAAGCTAACGAAGACCCAAGAGCTACACACCTGGTTTTGGCGGTAAGTATGCAAGACCCATGGTTCAAAAACATTGTGTATTTCTTAACCTATGGTGAATGCCCTAAAGGATTAACTTAAAATAAAAGGTGAGACCTAAAATTGAAGGCTTCTAAATATGTAATCTGGGAAGATAGACTATATAAGAGGTCTATAGATGGAACATTCCTCCGATGTGTCGATAAACAACAACAAGAGAAACTATTAAAAGTTTTTCATGATGAATCTTGCGGTGGACATTTCTCCTCATTAGTCACCGCGTTCAAAATTTTGAGACAATGTTATTACTGGCCAGGAATGTTTAAAGATGCATACCAGTGGGTGTCAAGATGTGAAAAATGTAAGATGTTTACTGGGAAGCCACAATTAGTAGCATTACCCCTTAGACCCGTGATAATTGAAGGACCATTCCAACAGTGGGGACTCAATTTTATTGGCCCTATAAGCCCTATGTCCAGTGTGGGTCATACTTATATAATTATGGTGAATGACTATTTCACAAAATGGGTGGAAGCCAAGGCGACCAAAAGAACTACTTCAGAGATAGTATGCGAGTCCATCAAAGAAAACATCCTGGTAAGATTTGGTGTACCGGTTAAGTTGGTTATGGATAACGCCACATACTTCTCCTCTCAAGAGATTACTAATTTTTTTTTTGAGTATGGCATCATGGTCAGCCACTCTTCTGATTATTTCCTACAAGGGAACAGTCAAGCAGAATCTAGCAACAAAAATTTAGTGAACATCATGAAAAAGATCGTGGCAGAAAACCAGAGAAATTGGCATAAGAAGATCCACGAAGCCCTCTGGGTAGATAGAGTGACACCCAAAAGAGCTATTTGTGTGTCTCCTTTTGAACTTGTCTACGGAGTAGAAGCCATTTTTCCATTGCCATTGGAATTAGCAACGTGCAAGCTGAAGACAGTAGTAGAAGATGGCATATACGAAGATGGTTTGGAGAAAAGGATCCTGTATCTGAGAAAATTGGAAGAAGAAAGGGAGAAAATGGTTGATCATATCATGTGTCATCAGATGTGTGTGAAGAATATGTTTGATAAAAAGAGCAGACCCCAAAAATTTGTGGAAGGGGACATGGTGTTGTTATGGGATAAACGCAGGGCACCCAAGGGCATGCACGGGAAATTTGAAACACTGTGGAAAGGACCTTTCAAAATTCATCAAGCATTTGATAATAATTCTTTCAAATTGGCTTATCTAGATGGAGAGGTATTACCCCTGACATATAATGGTCAGGATTTGAAGCTCTATCAGATCTAAATTGGAAGAAGGTAACCCTTTAATTGTACTATAGCTACGTTTAGTTCCTGTTTTTATTTTCCTAGTTAGGTTTCCTTTCCATTTTCTTTTCCATGTCTTGCCTTAGTTTTGTTGTGAGCCACCTTTTGTTGAGCTTTTCAAAACTAGAGATTTGAGTTCCTTGCTTAGACATGAAAATGTTCAACTCCCCAGACAGAACCAGTTGTTGCCCCACTTTTGGTCTTTATATCTCAAGAAAAAAATGGATGTTTTGTGTGTAGTAGTGTTCGTAGAAGTCTCATGCAAGTCTGGAGTCTAAGTCTAGATGTCCACTATAGGTAGAAGGCCTTTATCATATTTCCCTAATTTGACTTCTCTTTCCTAAGTTGGGAGGGATTTTGAGTCTAAAAAAAATCATGTTTTATCGGGTAGGTTAAATCCCTAATCTGATAAAGGCCATGTTTTAAAGTTTCTAGCTTCAAAATTACAAGAAGATAAAATACTTTGCCTCATATCTTCAAGTTGCGACATTGGTGAGAAATCAAGTTTTGGCTTCTCCATGGCAGAAAATGACATACGGGGTGCGCTTCCCGCAATTGACAGACTTAAGAATACCAGAGATAAATAGAGATGGGAAATGAAGAAGTCGGGAACAAGAAAGCCTTGAAAACCCATGTCGAACCTATAAGGAATGATCAAATGACGGAGCGTTCATGGAATTCATCATAGGCCGAAAAGCGGAAAATGGCTTCTCTGCTACTCCTACCAGTAGGTTCTGACCCATGAGATGCATTTTTCGCCTAGTAATCAATGTGAAGAAATTTCAAAGAATAATCCATTCCACAAGATAGTCGACACATAAGAAGGCCAATGGAATCAATATATATCACTTTGGCATCCCTACAGACCGGAATTCTCCTTTGGCAGATTTTAAGACAAAGAGCACTCCAAAGGCATTTTTCCGCTCAAAGGAGAAGCAAAAAAGTAAATCTCTGCCTCTTTAGGAAAGTTACCGTTACAGTTACTAAAGTAAAAAAATGTTTTCTAATGTCATGAAAAGCAAAGTAATTAATATGAATAAGGTCATTTTACTTTGTAACGGACTTATTCATTAATGTAAAGGTCTTCTCATTTGTGTGACATGGGAAGTCGGCCGTTAAACGGTAAGAATTCAAAAAAAGTATATAATTAGTTGAAGACTTCGAACTAGAATCACCATTGTTCACCAAATCATTTTAATTTGAAGTAGCTAAGACTAGTCACTCTTTATCCCTATTTTTGAAAGAAAAATTCAAATCTTCAAAGTGAATCACACTCACAAGGCTTCCAAATTTGTAGGATTCGACGGATTGAATGGTATCACCTCTGAGTGGCATAAAATCTCAGATACCTCATTGAAATTCTTTGACATGTAGAATTTCTATAATAGACTAGGAGTAGAGAAAATCCATCCTATCACTGAGAAGCTGAAAGAAAGTGAATTAGTTGAAGCCACTGGTTTTCCTGTAGCCGTTTAGGCTCCCGAGTTGGTCTGGGAATGTATAGCCCGATACAACCCAGACACCAAGAAAATTCTCCTGCCAGACAACACGGTGCTCCTCTCCACTGATAGAGAATCTATTCAAAATTCTCTCCACATTCTAGAGCAGACAGAATACTCTGAGATGACTTATAGTCAGGTAGTTTCTGAATATTCAGCAAAGAGACCAGTTTGGAAAAGAGAGATTATGAAATCATGGTTTAAAGAACCCAAGAGCGCCAAGGGCAAGTTGCCCAAAACATTATTTGGCACATATCTAAAGCCTGAGATAGTAGATATCCTGGTATTACTCCATAGAATTAGAGGTGAGAGTGAAGCTTTTAATTTCATAGAACAACATTTCTTCTTGGTTCAGATAATCTATTCTCAGCATCATTTCATTGATTGGGCATTGATGGTAAGCGAGAATCTCTCAGACGCCCTCAATAGGGCCAAATTTTAGAATGAATTTTACATGTCTTCTATCTTGATATATAATTTAGCCATGATTCAAATCTGGCCTGGGCTTCCTAGATTAGAAGAATTCCCAGATGATGTGAAAAGTTATGAGTTTTTCCCTTCTTTGCAACTACAAAATAGCTATGCGAATTATCTCATAGTTAATGATGTCTTTACAATGAGACTGTGTAGGGATCTACAGGGTTGTACAGAGAGGAGATTTTCTCCTGAAGCCATGGATTTTATAAGAAAATTTGGTTGTTATTTTATTCAGTTTGGAGATTTCTCATATCTTCATCTTGCAGGTTTCGACGAATTTCCTTTGAAGCTACCCAGATACCCTACAGACATGATTGTGCTGATTGAAGTAATGATGCAAGCACTCTAGGTGAACCTGATCTTCTCAGAGGCAAAGAAGAAAGGCTACGATTTCTCAATGGTCACCAGAGCTTATAGTTGTGTGTCTCGATCTAAGGCAAAGAATGTCCTTAAAACATTCTTGAAGAAGTTCTCTCTGGCAATGTATGACGTTCTCAGACCGTAGTATGATCTTGTTGATTATGCCAGAGATGTCTTGCAAATGATCCAGGCTATTCATCACGTACCTAATATTGAAGACTATTGGTCCAATTGCAAAGATGACTTGGAGAGCAGGGAAAGGTTCTACGCCTGGTTAACCATTGAACAAATCAAGAAGTTCAATGTTAATATCGCAGTAGAAGGGCTAGAAGATGATGGTAATCATCTGTACGATGATACCTACTTGGAGAAAATAAAATCCACCCTTATCAGTTTAGAGCCGATGCTGGATCAGGCAGTAAGTGACTTGCAGACCCTAATGGTGGGGATTTTCAAAAGAACATCTCAGTGGGTTGAGTGGACAGTAGGCCAAAAGAAAAGGTCAGAGAGGAAACCTCCCACTCAGTGAACTCCTGTGAAAACAACTACGGGTGCTGCAACCTCTTCCTCCATAGAAATCTTTCCAACTGCACAGGGATTAATTCAACCATCAGGGGAAGGAGATGAAAATCCTAAAAAAGCCTCTCTCTTAGAGAAGACTTGTGGAGAAAGTCCCCTTCCAAATGTTGGAGTCATAGAAGAGGCTGACCCGGCAAATCAAGTCCAGTCTACAGACAAGCCTCCAAGAGCTATAGATCCTGAACAACCAATTATTATCGCTGCTATAGATGTTTCGGCCGGGACCTTGACTTGAGAAACTCCAAAGAGGATGTCCCCTGTCATAGTTGAAGTTGGGGAGGATAGCCCTAGTACTTCTACAGAATCTTATAAGAGAGGTGGGGAGCAACAAGAGGTTACTCAGGTTGTGAAATTGATCTCCTCCTCACCTACTTCAATGAACCCATTCACCTCTCATCCCAAAGCTACTCCTCCACTTATTAGAAAGCTATTCATCGAAGAGTTGGTCTCCTCCAACAAGGTCACTAGTGCAGAATCATGGATAGCAAATACTCTAGAGTGCAAGAGGAAGAGGATAGAAGAAGCAGTTCCCATCAAAGACACCCTATCACAGGCTTTCTAGACCAAGGCTACTACAAGAAAACCAAAGAGTGCAAATACTATGTCTACTCTGGGTCGTGATCCCTAAATAGGACACTTCACCATGGAAGTAGCCAAGCCTACCAAAGAAGGCAGGCTCGAAGATCTAGCGGCTTCTGATTTTTAGTTGCAATCATTTGATATGGGCTTAGCTTGGCATGACACTAAAGTGGATTGGTGGAAGTCCACCAATGTAGTAATAGAAGAGGAGTTGGAAGATCTCAAGGCTTCCAAAATTTAGCTTAAAGAAGAAGTGGCTCAGCTAACTGAGTTCATTAGACAGCTCTTAACTCCTATAGCGAGCGCTCCCAGTACTCAAACTTCGTTTGATCCTAGTACTATTGAGAACCAGGCCATCCTTGCTAAGTTGCAAGAAGATCGGCATTACAGACAGATAGGTAAGAGATGGTTGGTAAGAGATGGATTGAGAGGCTTGAGTCGGAAGGTCTAGTGATCATTGAGTAGTTAGGCAATGTTGTTCTGAGGGTAGAAACGGAGAAAAACAACATTGAGAAGAATTTACAGACTCTCACTGCAGAGAGAGTGAGATGTCAAGAATGCATAGTTATGTTTCATGTGGTGGTAAAGATGAAGACTAAGGAGGCCCTAAAAGCTAAGATCCTACAGAAGGGTGATGAGCCCTTGATCGAATGGCTCCAAAGTCTAGAATTCAAAATTGAGATGATTATTCAGGCCAAAATAGAACTACAGCAAATAGATGTTAAGGCGCAGGAGGAGCAGAGTAAAATTTATAAACTCCTGCTAGGACTTCATGTGGATTCACAGACTAGTGGTGAGGGCAAAGCAATAGTTGGAATGGCCAACATGCAGAAGTCATTCACAGACTACTTGCATAATTTGGCAGAGCTGTCTTCTACTCATTTAGACAAGGTGCCAGAACTCTAGCAATTGAGTGGATGCATCTTTAAGGCTATGGAAGAACTAAAATACCGGTCATAAGCAATCAAGACTCCAGCCAAAGATCATTCCAGATGGCTCATCTTTTACACCAATGTCCATGTCAACAAACATGAAGAGCTCATCTAGGTCATCACTGCCGTGATAGCCCATAGGGCTAAATTAGCTAAAGAGAAGGAAGCCGAAACATAAATGTATTCTCTTCTTGTGCTATTTTTGTCAAGATTTTGTAACGGATAGACCTTTAGTTATCATTTTCTAGTTGAGAAGTTGAGCTATTTTGGTTACTTCTTTTTGTAATAGTTCAATTTGGAACTCTATATGTATGAATCCAAGAATCAATAGAGGGGTCGGCTAAATTTTGGTGTGAAGAATATATCATCGTTGTTGAGTCAATTGTGTATGTCTAAATGCCATTTATTTAACTGTTCCATTTCATCTCATTTATCTTTTTGTTGAATTTGAACATCTCATTTGAATTAGACTCATAATCTATATTTGAGCCGAAGTTTTGTATCATGATTTGATACGATTAATTTAGGGGAAAATCGGTTGCTTCTCTAAGTTTTGGGAATGTTCTTATAATATGGATTGACTCATATCATCACATTGTTAACTTTCAATCTAGCATTTGCATTTTAGTATTAGCCTATGCATCACCAGTTTTGGGAAATTAATCTGATCGATAGAGTCTCAGAATTGGTTAGATTCAGATTTGTAATTACTTTGCCTGAGCTATTTTCTATCTAGATTTGGCTTGGTTTACCTCTCCTACTCTCAGGTTAAGAGCATACCCCTGTTAGGTTAGGAAAGACTAAAAATCATCAAACATTATTCACATAAGGGAGCTATACCTTCCAATTCAGAGGAAATCTATCAATCTAGTGATAGATTATCCAACTATTGGTATTAAATTGTTTCTCACAGATTTGGGCATTTGAGAGTTAAATTGAAAAGAACAATCTTTTTACCAACAGTAAGGATTCTATCATACAATCCACCTGATTTTTTTAGATTACAGCTCTCTGCACCTTTCTCCCGTATGTAATGCTAATCCTGTACATAGTACACACTAGAGAAACATGCTATAGTTCCTAACCCATTGGCAACACATATTTGAAATATTATAAATTAAAATTACCTTTTACCAAGGAGAATCTTAAAATGAAAAAAACCATTTGCAACCAGAATGCTTATAGATATTAGAAATACCCAAACCATTAACAGAAGGAACCATACTTGCTACTTCCTATCTAGAATATACATGTTTATTATTCAGTAAAGGCTGGGAGTTGAAAATAAATCCTAGGCTCACATCATGATATTTATAGAATTATGAATTATGAGCCTAGGTTTGTTTAAGATTATAATTTCATGATACTGTTCCATTTTTTTACAAGATAAGACAAATGTATTACAAGGAATAATTATGGCAACATTATCTTTAATAGTTTTCTGTATTTATATTTATTTGTTATAATGTATGAAGATCACGACATCTAGTAGCTAATGAAGGAAATTCTTAATGCCAAGTTAAATATAGGAGACATCTAAAAATTTCATACCTTTATCTTGTAAAATTTTCTTCAGGTTGGTGTAATTTACTTAGTTTTCTTACTGAGGTATATATAGAGGTTTAATCGCTTGTTAGCATAGAAGCTTAGCAGCAGAGACTTAGACCAGATTAACAAGGGCCATCAAGTTGCTGATAGCCCATTAATCCAATTAACACCATGTTTAAGCACCCCTGATAAGTAACCCCTACATTTGTAAAGCTAGGAAATCTGATTACTCTAGTCTAACGAGGGTGGCTACTTGAAAGAGGTGTCTGAGATAGCTCGAGATATTTAAGTATTTCTATTAATTTTAGACCAGAATGATAACTTATCTTGTGGATGTATACCTATATGTTTCTAAGTGTGATAATATGCAGCTGAATTTACATCTTAGTCACCCAGGCCTCCTTTACAGAATAATTAAATGTAACAACTTAACTATTGTCTCAAAAACTATAACAAAGAAAATTTCCAGTACTTCATTCTCATGATTATCTTTACATTCCTATATTATAAAGTAATTGAAATTAAGTATTAAGATTGAGTACATGACCAATTTTAACTCATATTATTGAATTCCAAATTCTAAATATCAAAGGGATGAGAAGCCAAATATTTAGTTCACAAAACAGCAAGGAGAATAGGGAGGCAAAGGGATCAACCTTCCTCTTCACCCATCCTAGATGCTCCCATAGTTGGAGAAGAAATTATAAGTATTTTATTTCTCTAAGGATTTCCTTCATCCAACCATACTTATAACATTTCTTCAGAATCAGAATCATCAAAGCACATCCTATCTATAACCCCCACATCATCCTCATGCCAGTAGGAGTAGAACCAGTTCCCTACTGCTGGGATCTCTAAATGCATGAAATTCATTAAGAAATCAAGATTACGTTTGATGATAGCTTCTCTGGTGACAAACGTGTGAAAATATTCAAAAATCATAATAAGGAAAGTCAGGGCTGGCCTTCCATTAATAGCTGGCAAATTGTAGAACCTAGGCATGGTAATGGTGCAATCAGGTTTAATATTTTGGATAATTTTGTTGATGTTACCCAGATATTTTTCTTTAAAATTCACTGACAAAGTTTCCCAATCACCTCTTTCCTAGGGTCTACATAGATAGATGACACAATGAACATGGAAGGGATCTCCATGTTAACTCTGTATCTATCAGATTTTGACAAGAATTCTCTACCTAAGATTCTAAACACTTCTCTAAGGACAATCGATTGGGAATTCAGAAGGACAGACTTCAGATGCTTAATAGAGATTTCCCCATCGAAGGCTATCTGAGGAGTAGTGCAGACTAATTTGATAGGTGTAGTCATGGAGCCACTAATCTTAGACAGCCAAGGGTAAACTATCAAAAACACTAGGGGAGAAGAATGAAAAGCTCTGCTCTCGCTTGGCAGTTATAAAGGGTCCCCGGAAAGCCAAAAGACAAAATTTCTAAAGACATATGTGCCAAGAACACCCAATATCTGGGACCTTATCCATCCAAAAGCCAGAATATCAAGAGCCCAGGGAGATAGAGCATCAGTGTATTGGTGGAAGATATGGACTTACACCAAGGAAGGACTGGACTTAACCACTTAGAAGTTTATAGGTCATAAGAAAACACCATTTTGACAGAAGGAGTTGTAGGTTAAACCAAATCTTCTAAAAAGGTTTAAGGTAGATGTGATGGATCCAAAGCTGCAAAGGGGTCTTAATAGGGCATAGAAGAAAAGAAACTACTATATGCGTGAATGACGATAGTAAGATAGCCATTATAAGAGAATTCTGATCACTAAAGTATATGCAGGGTAAATATAAAAAGTGTAATTAAAGCTTTATATACAGTTCTCAACAGAGCTTGGTGAAGAAAAGATATATATTATACCTCATATGAAGGTTAGTATTTAATTCCAAGTATTATCATATCACTGATAGGGGATGTCCCTAAGCATCCTAATTTTGAGAAACCTTTGATTCAAATATTTGATCTCCTCTCGGTTAGAGGAATCCAACGACCACCCTATCTGCTATATATTCATTTATTTCTAAAAGTACCAAACTACGGCTTGAGACAGAGGAGAATTTTAGGATCTTAATTTTATACGGTCCAAAGGAAACTTAAGTATTAGTGAGGTTTTAAGATATGGAGTGTTAATGGAATGCTCAAAAAAATAAAAATGAAATGAAACTATTTATCACAAAGATGATAGAGAAACCAGAATTCTGATGATTAGATTATGAGTTTTAGAGTTAACAATACCAGTTTAACCCAAACATGCCTATAAATTATTGGAGCCAAGAATATTAGTAAAGATATACATTTAAAGATTATCGAACAGACAATGAGCCATTATCAACAGGCCTAAGATAGCCGAGTAGTGTTAGAAAGCCCCAAATCTATAACTAGTATAAAAAGTATAAAGGAAAACACCCATTATTTGCTGAATTAGCTTAAACCAGCCTGTAATTTTTAGGTATCTATCTATATTATAGGTTTGAAAGATTATAGTACTAATCTTGTTCCCAGTTTTTCTATCAAAATAGTATCGGTATATGCATAACCCAAGCTAGACCGCCTAGATGTGACTTAATGTCTTTATCAAGTTTTATATACAAAAAGATAATACAGGCTTACTAAGACGATTTCCAAAATTGCTAACAAGTATAAAATAACTTAATATTACCAGCCTGAAATACTAACTTTACTCCCTACACTAATCTTTCTGCAGCCAATCATAGCTCCATTCTCCCTCATTTATTTTCATGATAACGATGGCATCGTCCTCTTCAATCTCATTTCCTAATTGTTTTGAGCATCTTTTAACTGACAGAGCAATGATACGAAAGTCCTCCATAGCCATTTTGTTCAGGGATTTAGGGATGGTAAAGCCTTCCTCTTCCCAGTACTTAAGCAGCCAATCCTTATCGTTATTCCTGTTAAGCACTTCCCAAAACAAAAAATCCATATTTCTTTTCATTTCCAGCCAATGTTTATCGAACCCACCTTCATCCTTAATTAGTAGCATGGGTACAGACTTGCCTCTTGGAATCTCCTTCAACTTATTTATCTCTGTCCTCATAATAACCTCCATAAAAGGCACAATGAGATCAAGGTTTATGCTGAAAACTATTTTTTCCAATCCACCCAGAATTTCCGCCACGAAAATGCTTTTTACTACCTTGATAATGTCATCTTTCATGAATCTAGCATAGGAAGCCAGAGTAATGAACCCTCTGATAATTGACCCATTAGTTCAGAATGAGAATTCATTATCAAAATGGGAATCCCCTAAGCATTTCTCCATGGCCCGCCTTACTGCCTCTGGGAGTTGCTTTAAAATCCTATTCCAGCGCTCTGATTTAATATACCCACAAAAAGCCATGGTGCGGTTATCGCTCAACACAAATGTAAGAATCCTTGACTCCATATTCCAGTAGGCTCATTTTTCTACCTATTAAACTAGTACCGTTCTAAAGAATGAGAATGGTGAAAAAAATTTGATATAGAAATTCCAATCCAGGATCCTAGGATTTTATCATTAATTACTACCCCTGACCCCTCTTGAGTTTTTCATAAAGAAATTTTAATATCGTTTGTACGTTTGAAGGGACATGTTCCTGATAGGTGTCACTCATGTATAAATGCCTTTTTAAATCTTGCTAATACTATCTTTTTGCTAGATAAGATATCCCTTAGCTTGATCTTGTTAATTGATCATATATCTTGGTTTCTTCTTGATTTAGGATAAAGTGTCCCTCAGGATGAGTCTTGAAGGACAGGAAAAAATAGCTAAGCTTACATAAATCTTGGATAGAATCACTAACTTAGGTGGAATATTACTCGAGTACTCCAAGATATGATTATAATGACAAACATTAGAATAAGGCTGGCAACGTCATTAATAAGATACGTGGAGCCTTAAAGTCATCATTCAAAGCCCAAATAGATGGGATGACGACAGCACATCTACAATTTGGGGCCTTATTTCTAAAAGATGAAATCATTAAAATCTCATAATGATCTAAGCCCCTGCATCAAACTTAACTAGGCAACAAACTCAATTGGGTTTAAGGAGATTTTTAACTATATTTACACTCAGGATTTTAATGCTAAATCCTTAATACCTTTATACATACAAATAGACATACATAGATGCATAAATATAGGTATACATACCTAGATACCAATTGCATTTGTATGTAGATACATATACCCATACTTACATATCTATAGATATCCATTTTTACATATAAACTTATGATTCTACCTACTAACCCCCTCTTTGTATCTTCCTTCTATATTATGTTATAAACATAACAATTTGACCATTTGATGTAAATCATTTTGTACAAAAACTATCATCTCTAAGCTGGTTTGAGTAATCTAAGAATCCAAATTTTTGATAGCCTATCTTCCTTAGGATTATCCTCACCATCCATTTTTAATGCCAAATTAGACACCTCTTGTAATTTATTTAAAACCCCAATATCTTTATCCTAATATAACCTTATCATTTGATATAATTTAATGTATTGTAAAAACATTAGTACATACTTCTAGTAATTTAATCAAGTCACCATTTAACTTTCTTAATTATCTCAGTATCAACTCGAGCCAATCTTATCTCTCAATATTTAAGTAGTGTGGCTGATCCCAGAAGTAATAGATAGGTATGTATTATAATTCCAACCTAATTATTGCTGATGTGGTAGCTAGACTCTATGAAAATAGAATTTTTCATTTCTGTATGAGTAAATTAATAGTAAAAAAATCTGTGTGTATCTGTATTACCTATTAGGTGCTTAATTCTTCCCGTAACTTGAGGGGAGTTTGAATTTATTCTGATCTTCCCAGTGTCTATCTAGGTCATTAAGATATGTCCTAATATATCTATCCTATAAGTAAGGGTGTGTTTTGTGACTTCCTTATGTATGTAGATATTAACAAATGTAATAACTTAGATGTTCCATTTATTAATTTGGGCTATATACCGGCACTTCCCCTCCAATTATCTAGAGAGGGGAAAATCATATATGCACCGAAATGTAAGGTCTTCATATCTACCTATACTCGCACCTATGTGCATATGTTTATACTACTAGATAATCAACCTATCCATATACCTATATATATAGATAATAACCATGCTTATACACATTTATTTTGTATTAATAGAACCTTACAGCTGATTTAGCTCGGTCGCTGAAGGAAGCTGGTATAGACATTTCTTGTAATTTAAGGGTCTATTTAGAACATAAATATTTATTATCAATAGCTTTGATTTCTAAAGCGATATCTGAAGGAAGGTTACTGACACAACCTAGTTCTACCCAAGGAACTACTTACTACTGAACCTAATTTATGCCAAAGGTGCCTCAAGTGATATAATATTGATTGTATTTATGTTTTCCCTTTTACATTTTTTGGTAGCTGACTATGCCTATTTTGCGGAGTGGTTGCATCATGTGGGCATTATTTTTGTGAGTTTGTGTGCTGATTTCCATATTTCCTTGTAGATGGCAGACTTTGGTTTTCTCCATTAAGCACCTCGAATTGCCAACAAAAAAAACCATAAATATGTTGTTCAGGTTAGTTCATTTTATCATATTTTCATTTCAGTTTTCAAAATGTTGCATTGCATGACTTAGTTTGGTCTGTACTCTTCCAGACGTTATCTTCCATCTTGGTAATTTGCATTTGTTTATTGGTTATTTTTGTTTCTACCCTTGTTTGTTTGTACTCTTCCACTTGTATTTCATTAAATTTAATACTTCATATGCAGAGATAAATTTGCAGCAAAAGGTAGGGTGCACAAACTCACAGATCTCGATACTAGGGTACAACAATATACTAGGGTGTAACATTGGGATCTCGATAGTAGGGTGCAACAATATATGGTGCACAACAGTAGCAAGAATGCAATGAAAACAATAACATCATACATATATATGTATATATATGTATATGTATATATATATGTATGTATATACATATATATGTATGTATATATATATATATATGTATATAACAAACAAAGCTCATAGCAGGGTCATGTGGTGCTCAAACAGTGAGCTCATAAATAATGCATGATGTTGTAGCTTGTAGTCCGCAAGCCATCAAGACATTTCCTCATGAAATGATCATAAACGGGGTGTACCACATAATGAATATCAACAACAAAATAAATAAAGAGAGATCAAACACTGCATGCTATCAAAATAGAATGGCAGTGGTGATTCAATGCTTCTACAACCTCAACAGCATGGCACCATTGATCCAATAACAGCAAATACATTACAAATGCCAAGCTAGTCACGGTCACAATGAAATAAACAGTGTATATATAAAACAATATATGGTGCACAATAGTAGCAAACATGCAATGACAATAATAACATCATACATATATATGTATATATGTATATGTATATGTATATATGTATATACATATATGTATATATATGTATGTATATATGTATATGTATATAACAAATAGAGCTCATAACAGGGTCATGTGGTGCTCAAATAGTAAGCTCATAAACAATGCATGATTTTGTAGCTTGCATCCCACGAGCCATCAAGACATTTCCTTATGAAATGATCATAAACGAGGAGTACCACATAGTGAATATCAACAACAAAACAAATAAAGAGAGATCAAACACTACATGCTATCAAAATAGAATGACAGTGGTGATTCAATGCATCTACAACCTCAATAGCATGGCACCATTGATCCAATAACAACAAATACATTACAAATACCAAGCTATTCATGGTCTCAATGAAATAAATAGTGTATATATAACACAATATATGGTTCACAACAGAAGCAAGCATGCAATGACAACAATAACATCATACATGTATATGTATATGTATATGTATATGTATATGTATATGTATATATATGTATGTATATATGTATATGTATATGTATATAACAAACATAGCTCATAATAGGGTCATGTGGTGCTTAAACAGTGAGCTCATAAACAATGTTGTAGCTTGTAGCCCACGAACCATCAAGACATTTCCTCATGAAATGATCATAAATGGGGAGTACCACATAGTGAATATCAACAAAAAAATAAATAAAGAGAGATAAAACACTTCACACAATCCCTTGAAGGTAATAGAAATGATGCTCTAGCTCTCAAAGCATCAATGTCCTAAAAGAGGTCTACTTTATCTTGCATCTTTCTGGTAGATTATTTAGATAAGGGTAATTGTGGCTATTACCACTACAAATTCATTTGAAGGAATAAAACTAGTAATATCAATTACCATACACTTTCATCTGGTGAAAAACAAAGCAAAGCTCATTATATTTTTTTTAATAATAGAGAATACTATTGCCACTATGACAACAGCTCGAGAACATCTGACACTGAAGCTATACATGCGACGGCCAGATGTTGGAAATTGTTGACAGCTGGATGTCGCATGTATAGCATATCCATCGCACACCTTTCATAATTTTAACATTCTTAAAGTGTAACATCGACATGTTAAATAGTGTAGCCAGTGCTTATTATGACAGTTATTATCGTCACACTAACGACACACATAACAACCATCAGTGGTTCTGACACCAAAACTGCAACATTGGCTTGTGTCGCTTGCCTAATGGGGTAGTGTCGGAACTATGACACATAGCCATCAAAAAGAGGACTCAAATGTACTAGTGATCTAAGAGATCTTGGACTTTGTGTTTCAATTCTATGCAATCTTAAGTTTTATGCTCATTGTGTTGATGATATGTACAGTAGGTACTCAAGAATGAAAGTCCACATGAAGTGATTTGCGGCAAAGTGATGAGATTTATTTCAAGGAGTTCTTCCAATGATGATTCATAAGATTGTCCCAAAGGAATAAATGATCTATCCAATGGAAATTTAGATACACTTGTGTTCACCAAAGAGCTATGAGATTCAAGATCATGATGACCTGATTTTTTGTTGTCATATGATTGATAGATAAAACTCTCAACAGAATCTGATGAAACTTCATCTCCATTCTCTTGATCAAATATAGGATGGTCATGAATTTATTCTCGATCAAAGATGGATTTTTTGTTCTTAGATGTCTTTTTGTTTGAATAAAATGGGAGTATGGATGGCTCATGATCATAGAGAAAAGAAAATATTGACCTTAATGAGGACTTGTTGGCTGATGTATCCTTTTCTCCCTTAAAGACCTGAATTTCAGATTTCAAAAAGATTGAACTTGTTTAGATAGGGTTGTAATGAGAATCTCTTCTTCCTTTTTTTTAATATCATAAGGTTTAGCCCATTTATTTTTAGACATTGTAAGATTGCCTTGATCAAAGTGTTCCAATGTGCAAAAAGGTTTGAAAAATTTCAAGTGTGTTTGTCTAAAGGATTGTAAGTGTGAGTTTGATAAGACAAGGTTACTGATAAGTTCTAGCATTAGAGGATTAGAATGCCCTAATGTTGAGTTGGGAACTAAAGATGATCGAATGCGATAAGACAACACAACTTGACACTGATTGTTTAAAAACTTGGAATAAATGTGGGGTATATTTGAAAATTTACTGATGAAAACTTTCAGGTTGAGTGACAATAATGATTGAACCTAATAGAGGGACTAAAAGGGTATCCAAAACTGCAAAGGTTAGGATTCTAACACATGCCAAAACACTCTCTATCCCAGATGCAACCCTAAACAGACCAGATGCGATGCTGAACTGACTCAAGTTTACCAGATGTGATCCCAAACATACTCTATTTATCGGATGTGATCCTAGATAAACCAGTTGCAATCTTGTTCACCAAAAATGACCCTCTACACTAGATGTGGACTCTTGATAGACTGGTTTGCATTTTCCACTTAGTTTTAAAATGATTAAAACTTTTCAAATGTCAGGGTTTGTCTATTAAATCCCGTGAGTTAAATTTTTGAAAATGTTTGTAATCATCTGAGAGATGGTATATTGAGGTATTTATCTTTCATTTTTATTTCAAGCACATCAAGCAATTTTTTTCGACTCCAAACACACCCATCATTTACAACTTTGGCTGAGATTGGAAATACTTTCCCATTGACTTAGGAACACACTCAATGACTCCTCAAAATATGACATTCCAACAATACACAATGGATGATGGAGGCCATATTAGCCGAGTATTAACATCAAGGAGGTCTCGATATGATGAGTGTCTTGGGGTAGTTACTTTTTCATTGCACAAGCATTACCAACCTTTTGCAGGTAGTCTGGGTGGTCACTAGTATAAGGTGTTTAATTCAGGCATTCATTAATAATCATCTCCCATATTATTGCACAAGACAAGATTGAGGTGTATAGCCCTATGAGTACCTAGATGTGTGTAGTCTCACAAGAAAGATTCAAGAAACTCCACTCTAAACAACATTGAAGCATATCCATAGAATGATCATCAGTGTTCCAAGGAAAAAAAAAATGACTAAATCTTCCATAATTTTCATCTCAAGGAAGAATATTGATTATAGTGAGGTGGAATATTTGGCATCTACTTGTACTCACTTGGGTCATTCCTGAGAGATTTTTTACTCAACAGGAAGGCCCTCTAAAGATCAAAGCACTAAAGAGGATTGATGACTTAGGAGTCTAGATTTCTGATTCTCCACTAGGGAGAAGAGCATACTTTCCTATCCATGTCATTTTATCATATCAAACACATCATGCACATTGTAAATTTCCCAAAATTTGACTTCAAATCACAATCTAATGTTTGAGTTTCTAATTTTCCCAAAGGGAAAAGATAATATTCCTCTAATTAGTTTGGGAATTGATCTCAAATTCATTTAAATTCCTAGGAAATCATTTAAGACAAGTATGATATTTGGTCAATTTTTGGTAGGCAACTTGAAAGACCATGCATTAGTAGTTTTTCATCATCTTTGGCTTGTGTAATCTCTGTCAAAACATCTTGCAAATAATGTTAGGTTGCTGGAAATCAATCACATGCAAAAATTCATCCATTAACCATTAGAAATCCCTTAATTATGTAAATCAGAACACCAGATGTGATTAAAGAATCCTCCTAAATGTGAGCTTTCCTAGATGTGATTAAGGATTCACTAAATGTGATCGACAAAACTAAATGTGATCCAAGATTTGCCAAATACAATCTTTCCCAGATGCAATTTTGGATTTTTGAGATGCGAGTTGGAATATACTGGGTGCAATCATGTTCACCAGATGCGATCTTGTTCACCAAATGTGAATCTGCACCACATAATAGAGAGTTAAAATGACAAAAATCTTCTCAAAATGATATAAAATCTGGGGCTCTACCCCATGGGGGGCACCAAAATGTGTATGTGTTTATGTTTACTTCACTTGTACCTACAAATATGAAAACACAACACTCTATAACTAATCAATTTAATTGTTAGTGCATAATAAATTAATCAAAACATAACAATCAAAAGCGAGTTGTAACTTCCTATTTAGAGATATTTTGATCTAAGTATGTTATTGCTCTTAGAATATGCATTAGATCAGTGACAATACACTCTAAAATAGAAGATTTATTAAGAAATGCATCTAAATTGTATGCAATTAGAAGAATTGAAGAAAGATTAGATGAACTAAGCTAAGAAATGGATGCAAGAATTGAAAAATTTAATGATCCAGATACAAATTAGCAACATTTCATTATTCAAAAGCTAGATCTCTGAATGCCTTGATCAGGTGCTTATTTGTAGATTTCCAAGTTTGAGAATTACAGGGAATGACTTAAATTTGAATTCGATGGTTGAGATCAATCCTCAATGAGTGGCTAAGATTAGGACCCTGAGTGATCCATGTGATTGGTTCTCATTGGAGAAAATTGAGTTTCTTATCCTTTTGTGAGTTGAGTGTATAATAGGATATTTATTTAATTTAATTAATTAATATCACTAGTCATGTGTATTTTTTATTTTGATTTAATTAAATAGCTAGGAGTATTAATCAATGAATGATCCTTGATGAATGATAATTGATGTTTGATTATTGATGAATTATGTAATTAAATCAATCTAACTTAATTACACAATTATTTTCAAGATTAGCTTGATTTGATCATGAGTAGGAAATTGGATCTTTTGATTATCATTTAGGGCAATTGATTTGGCTAGACCAATTTTAGGTGATTACAATGGTTACCAAAATAAGGAGAGATAAACCACTTATTTACCTCTCACAATATTTCAAGATTAAAATTTTGAGGAGCCCGACATAGTATCTAATTTTCCACTAAAACACTACAACAAATCTCATAATGAAGATAAAATCTCACAATCACAAAAATGGAGCATAACTGAGCATTTAATAATAGGTTCTAAATTTTTGGTATGATACTTTTAGCCCCCACTTTAGAGGGAGTATGAGACAACCTCATTCTCTATTAGAAATAATAGTCGACAAACACAACTGAGGGAGGGGTGGTGAATCAGTTGTGAGATAGATTATTAAACATTAAACTTTATAAACTAAAACTTCACATCAAATGATAAAATAGTAAATGCCAACACAATAATAAAATCCTTTGTTGTCCAGGAAACCCTGTTAAAGGTCAAACACCATTGGGAATTAGCACCCAAAAATGATGTACTGAGATTATAGTGTCCCTGTTAAAAGATTTAACCATGTTAGGATCTTATTACAACATTACAATACACAGTCCCTATTAAAGGACAAACCCTGTTAGGAGTCAAGAGTAATAATGGGCTCACTGCCCAGGCACACTACCTAAAGAAGGTCAAAGCCACCCTCAAGGATTTACAATCCAAACAAGTGTATATAGAAAATATACAATATAGTGAACTCTTTGATAGAAACTCTTTTCTTGGTCAGTTCCAATGAAGTACAATGAACATATCATCTGCTCCACATCCAACAGTCAATCAAGCTTCACAACTTCCTCACTTCTCTTTAATCACCTTCTCTTCATATACACACATACACAAATATCTTTTCAAAAGAAAAGATCTCTAATATATACCCTATTACAATAATTGATTAGGTCGGCCAATTAAGCTTTCCTAATATAAAAATATATATTTAACCCCTTGCTAAGATAGACATGGTACCTACAACAAGTATACATTAATTACAATACATCATATATAATCCAAGATCCATAATCCACGCTCGCAATCCGCAATACACGCTACATCTCTGAAGTCAACCACAAATAAGTCTCCTCCAAAATACACACCACAACTTATGTCACCAATAATCAAACAAATTGTGACCTAAAAAAAATTTATGAACATGTCTTATGTCATCCCTTAAGCTCGCATAACTAGAATCATCATCGCCTGTAAGATATACTCAAAACATAGAGACTCGCTCTGTCAAACATCACTGTCATACTCCAGAAACTAGTCTTCACCAAAACATCTGTAACTCATCCACTATGAAATATTAAGCCAAGAAAAATTAGAAATAATATCATCGTATATCCTTCTACATATCCCCATCTTTGCCCGATCTGATTCATCTGTACAGTAACTGTACACTTTTATCAGTCATCATAACTAGTTTGTACTTCCTTCACATAAATATATGTTGACATCAATGACAAAACATAAATGCCAATAACATCAGTAGTAGCCAATTCCAACATCATATAACAATCTCCCCCTTTGGCATTGATGGAAACATATGGGAAAATCCATCAACCCAAAAAGTGCTAACTCTCAATACAATCTTCTCAATATCCTCAACACAATTCTCCCTAAAACAATAGGGATTTTCACATAGAATATCTCCCCCTTTGAGAACAATGGCAAAGGGTTCCATAAATCTTCATCAAACTTCTACAAGTTGTAGCTTTTTTAAATATTCATGTCTAATAACCAGGTGCAAAATAGCCCACATATGTTCCATAGTGCTCCTGTGATCACTCCCCTTGAGGAGTAGATCCATACATCAAGTCCAAAAAATAATATAGCTCTAAAATCCACTGGAATGATGCATTTCTGCATCAATTAATTACCACAGGGAGGGGCTCTTACCCCAAGCATGCTTCTGAGATACTCAAAAGAATCTTTTGGAAAAGGTTTTGTAAATATATCTGTTATTTGTTCCTTCGTGCTAACATACTCCAATCTGATCTCCTTCTCTGCTACCTTGTCTCTCAAGAAATGATACTTAATAGAAATACTTTTAGTCTTTGAATACATTACAAGATTCTTTGACATATTCACTGTGCTAGTTTTATCACAATGGATAACCACTAGCTCTTCAAAAATTATTGCAATATCCTTCAACATTTGTTTCATCCAAACAACTTGTGTACAATTTATAGCAGCAATAAAATACTTAGATTCAGTAGTAGACTGAGCTATATAATCATGCTTCTTACTTAACCAAGAAACTTATCTTTTTCCAAGGAAAAATGCTCCTCCCCTTGTACTCTTTCTATCATCCACACTACCTTCCCAATCAACATCAATATAAGCATGTAAAATAAAGTCATCATATTTTTCATACCATAATCCATACTCTATTATTCCTTTCAAATATCTAAAAATTCTTTTCACAGTAGCAAGGTGTGTCTCTTGAGGATCTGCTTGATATCTTTCCACAATTCCACCAGCATTGGAAATATCTGGTCTGGTGTGAGTAGATATTGTAGACCTCCAATCATTGATATGTACTTCTAAAAAACACTCCAAGTTTTATCATTATGAGTAAGTTTATAACCAGTCACCATAGGTATACCAACAAGTTTAGTCTTCCATTCCAAATTTCTTCAACATTTCCTTAAGATACTTGGTCTAAGATATAAAAATACCATTCTTGTTCTGCTTAATTTGCAAACCAAGAAAAAATTTCATTTCACCAATCATTGACATTTCAAATTCATTTTCCATCTCTTTAGAGAACCTTTTACTCATTTCATCATTACCGCCAAAAATGATATCATCAACAAAAACTTCTATGATTAGAATTCCATCCTCACCAATTCTTAAGTATAAATTACTTTCAGCATTACCTTTTCTAAAATCAAGATGAAGAAGATACATGTCTAGTCTTGCATACCATGCTCTCGATGCTTGTTTTAGTCCATACAATTCTTTCTTCAGTTTACAGACCATGTCTTCATCTTCTATTAGAGTAAATCCATCAGGTTTCTCTATGTATACTTCTTACTCCAAATCTCCATTCAAAAATTCAGATTTCACATTCATCTGATATACCTTAAAGTCTTTCTGTGCAGCATAAGCAAGAAATAGCCTCACAGCTTCCAACCTAGCAACATGAGAAAATGTCTCTTGAAATTCCATGCCTTCTTGTTGCGAATAGCCTTTAAAAACCAGTCTAGCCTTATTTCTTACCACTTTTCCTTCCTCATCCATTTTTTTTCTCAAATCCCATTTAATTCCTATCACATTCTAGTTTTTAGGCCTTGGAACCAATTCCCAACTGTTGTTTTTCTTTATTTTTTCTTATTCTTCCTGCATATCTTTAGTCCAAGATTCATATATACATGCTTCATCACTATTTTTTGGTTCAAATTGAGAAATAAAACAAATTTCATCTCTTACTTTTTATCTAGTCATCATTCCTCTATTTGCATCACTAATGATTTGATCTTCAGGATGGTTCTTCTTAACATACATCGAAGTCTTAGGAGTTTCAGTAAGCTCATTTGATTCATCTTCAATCTCATTATCAATATCCAAAGATTCTTTAGGATTTATAGTGACCTCCTTAATCTCTTCAATCTGATCACAGTCATACATTCTCTCTTGAATCTGAAACATTTCACCTATCCTCACATTAGCACTTTTAATCAACTTCCTCAATCTCAGATTGAAACATTTATAGGCTTTTATCTTAGTAGAATAACCTGGTGGTACCCTAAATTTTGAAAATTTAGAAGTCCCAATCCATTATCAAGAAGAAAGTTTCTCCATAATAAAAAATTTGAAGGAAGGAAGCTTTATGACACAAATAAATAGAACTAACTAATCGAAGCCTTCAAGAAAATGCTAGAATTTCAACTTTCTGCAAAGATGATGCCGACAGAGGTTGAAGATGGTTGAATTTTAAAAATATAAAAATGACCCAGTTCGGAAAATCCAATTTCCTATCTCTAATAGAAATCTTATATTTTCACAATGTCTTTTGGATTTTTTACCAAAGCCAAATCCGAAAGTTAGGTAGTTATTTTTTAGTTAGTTTATTGTTTTTTCAAAATAATTTGTAATAAGGGTTGTGTCTTTTCACCTTAAAAAGGTGTGAAAGCCACTCAAACACATATATAATCATAATTTAAAATGTAAATACAATACAATATAATTCAATTTCACATATTTGAATATTTTTCAATCAACAAGTGTAACATGGACCTGGATGTACTATTTTTTAAAAATCAATAAAGATAAGTTATTTTTTCTTTCATCTATGGGAACTGAATCAACTTCATTTTCGATTAGTCCCTTGGATAAAATATTTATATTTTATTCAAAGTGATAGTTTGATGTTGCATAATTAATTGATTAAATTTACAACTTTCATTATCAATTGGTCTTTTCACCTTGCATGGTTAAGTTCAATTGATTGTGACCACAATCAATCAGTCTGTCATTTGAGGAGTTAAACTCAAATGAGATAGTTGTGGATTTATCTTAAGATACATGCTCATCATAACGCCTTTGAAGTTATATGTTTCTTTCAAACTATCTCTGGGGATGTACATAAGGTTGAGATGATATTGAAGCTATTTCTCATGATAGAATAAGGCACTGGTCTAATCATTATTTGGATTATAGTTATTCAGTTCATTTTTGATAGTTTTTTGATATCTTATCTATCTGTTCATTTCAATTTACATACATATTTACTAAACATTCTTTCAATTACTCAAAGTATTTCAGTTTACACTTTATGATATATTTCTTTTAGTTAGTTTTCTTTCAAGTGCCTTGCCATACTTGAGAGAGAGGATTTGAGGTGTATTCTATCTACTATAAAAAGCCTTAAGACTTGAAGGATAAGTTTATGGTATAGGCCTACCATCCTTGGCTCTACAAAGCCAAAATTGTAGAGGGTTCAACCTTGCCTTGGTTGAATATTTTTAGTTGGCCAAATCACTTGGGTTTCCCAGCATTGGATTGGAAAGTCCATAGGAAATCTAATCTGTTGATTTGAGCACCAATAAATTGGTGACTCTACTGGGGAGTTGTCTATGAAAGATAGTGTTGAAGATTACCTAGAATCTCTAGTGGTATATTTAAGACTCTATTGGGAGAAAAGAACTTAGAAGATAGTAAGTATTTTCCTTCTGGAAAGAAGGTGGTGACTCTATTTAACAAATCATTTTACTTAGTGACTCTACTGAGGGAGAAGACTCAGAAGGAGATGGTGGATATTTTTTTCAAATGTATCAATCATTTCAAAGAAATCCTTTTATTCCAAATGGCATCAGGTCATTAGACTTCAATAATTGTGATTATGAACCTAGTAGGTTATCCCCAAAACTTTCACAACTTGTACCAAAGTTCCATGGACAATGGGATGAATCGGCACTGCAACACTTGGATGCATTTTATACATTCATACAAGATTATGAAGTTTCTACAGAGGATCAAATAATGAAGCTATTTTTCAAGACATTAAAAAACAATGCATAAGAAGAATATGAATCATTACCTACACAGTCTATTTCATCATGGAGATAGTTTGAGAAATGGTTTCTTGATATGTTTCATGATGCTAGTGAAGAGGAAAACATGTGTTACAAACAGTATGAAGACCAAAACTACAACATGGAAGAGGATATTAGTATATCTCCACTTGATGAATTCTTTAGTTTGGGGAGATTTGAGGGGGAGTCTACACCGCATTTGTTCATAAGGATGGAAAGCATTTATAATAAGATACCATCAAACATCATACCCCCACACAAGGAATCCATAAGAAAATTTTGTGAGTTAGGAATCTCACTAGATGACCCTGATCTGAAGCTTTTCTTTCAACTATTAAAAGAAGAATATGAAGACAGAGAAAAGGAGGCTTATGATCAAATTGAAAAATATGGCAATCTTAGTGATGAAGAAGAAAACATTTGTTATGAGCAAAAATGTGCTATGAAGAGGAAGAATATCCAAATTACATTATGGAAGAGGAATATTACATGCTCCCCTTGGATACATTCTTCAATTTGGAAAGATATGAGGGTGAACGTGCAGTACATTTGTTCATGAGAATGATAAAAATTTATTGGGAAATACCTTTAGATATCAGGCCTCATGGAAGGGAATTAATGGATAAACTTTGTGAGTTAGGAATCTACCATGATTCTCAACTGAGATTTTTTCTTGATCAAATATGTGAGGAATTGAGGGAAGAAAAGGATGAATATAGGGAAGAATTTACAAGTTCTCCAAATTTGAATGCAACTAAAGTTTGTGATCAGACGAAAGGGCTCATGTACATAAAAAGAATGATGACATGAAAGAAGATAATTCAGATCAGATTGAAGAGGATCTTGTACATGGTGAGATTTTATGGAGATAGATATCAATGACCATGATGATGAGAGAGAAAATCTTCTCAATACATAATAAATTTCAGCTTTGTTAGACATGGAATATCAAAAACATGTTGAGAAGAGTGGTCAATTTTTTTTCTCAATCCACCACAGTAAATAATTTAATGGATCAACATATATTCAAGAGGTACTAGATCAAGAAGATAAATATTTCCAAGCACCAAATAACGGAGATGAAATAGAACATCCTACAACATATAAATAGAAATAAGTTTCAAAGGAAAGCTCTCATAGAGATATTCCCGAGCCCTCTAAGTTCATGAATCCATTGTTTAAAGAGGACATAGAGAAAGATATGCTTGTGTTCTCTATGCCCTTGAATCCATTATGTGAAGGATATTTTCTATATAATGAAATCTATCAACATCATGATGAAGGTAGCAGGCCTAATGATGATTTTTAAGTTGATAACACTCAAAATATGCTTTCAAAAGGTAAGATATCATTCAGTTCATCCTATAAGAGAGATTTGTATCAGACTTGTGAAGATGAGACTGAAATAACCAAGCATAATAATGAGAATATGTTGAAGAAAAGTTCTGAAAATTATCTGAATATCCTATCTGATCAGATTCTTGATATAAGAGGAGTAATAGTTCGTGAATATGAGCTATCCTCAAAAAATTTATGTGAGGAGAAACAGTATCTGGAGAATGGAAATGGGGAAAATTGTGTGCAAGGAAACATCCAAGTAGAAGAATTTCATTTATATACTTATATGAATGATCATATGCACAGGGATCCTCCATCCAGAAAAGAACACAGGTTACCTGATGATTTGTCAAAGAAAAAACATAAATTGAAAGACAAAGACTGCATTGATGAAGTGGAACCAATAAATATTCTCTATAAGGATGATATATCTAATAGTGCAAGGGATCAAATTTTGGGGCCAAATAATTCTGATATTTGTTTTATTTAAATACTCTTGTTGATAAAGATAAGGAATAATATAATATCATATTCAGGAGATTCAAAGTGTTACATGAACAAAATAAAATTTTTGACAGAGGAAAAGAATAATATTCATTTTGGGGGCCAGGGGCCACCAAATTAAGTTCAGAAAAATATTTTATGAAGAGGATAATAAACTAATTGTCTGCTTCTTTAGAGATAGCTAGAATCTCGCTATGCTCACCGGGAGCATACACCCCCAGAAAGAGCCACTAATGGAAGCCATATTTGCAAATTTTAGAAGTCCCAATCCATTATAAAGAAGAAATTTTCTCCATACTAAAAAAATCAAAGGAAGGAAGCTTTATGACACAAATAAATAGAACTAACTAATCGAAGCTTTCAAGAAAATACTAGAATTTCAACTTTCTGCAAAGATGATGCTGGCAGAGGTTGAAGATGGTTGAATTTTAAAAATCTAAAACTGACCCAGTTTGGGAAATCAAAATTCCCATCTACAATAGAAATCTTATCTTTTCACGATGTCTTTTGGATTTTTGACCAAAGCCAAATCCGAAAGTTAGGTAGTTATTGGTTAGTTAGTTTATTATTTTTTTTCAAAATAATTTGTATTAAGGGTTGTGTCATTTCACCTTAAAGAGGTGTGAAAGCCACTCAAACACATATATATACATAATGTTAAATGTAAAGACAATACAATATAATACAATTTCACATATTTGGATAGTTTTTAATCAACAAGTGTAACATGGACCTGGATGTACTATTTTTTCAAAATCAATAAAGATAAGTGCTTTTTTCTTTCATCTGTGGGAATTGACTCAACTTAATTTTCAATTAGTCCCTTGGATAAAATCTTTAGATTTTATTCAAAGTGATAGTGTGATATTGCATACTTAATTGATTAAATTTACAACTTTCATTATTGATTGGTCTTTTCATCTTACATGGTTAAATTCAATTGATTGTGGCCACAATCAATCGGTCTGTCATTTGAGGAGTTAAACTCAATTAAGATAGCTATGAATTTGTCTTAAGATACATGCTCATCATAACACCTTTGAAGTGATATTTTTCTTACAAACTATCTTTGAGGTTGTAAATAGGGTTGGGATGATTTTGACTCTATTGCCCGTAATAGAATAAGGCACTGGTCTAATCATTATTTGGATTATAGTTATTCAATTCATTGTTTATAGTTTTGTGATATCATATCTATCTGTTCATTTCAATTTACATACATATTTACTAAACATTATTTCACTTACTCAAAGTATTTCAGTTTACACTTTATGATATATTGCTTTTAGTTAGATTTATTTCAAGTACCTTTCCATACTTGAGAGAGAGGGTTTGAGGTGTATTATATCTAGTATAAAAAGCCTTAATACTTGAAGGATAAGTTTAAGGTATAGGCCTACAAGTCTGGCTTTGCAGAGTGAGAATTGCAGAGGGTTCAACCTTGCCTTGGTTGAATCTTGTTAGTTGGCCAAATCACTTGGGTTTCCCAGCATTGGATTGGCAAGTCCATAGGAAATACAATCTATTGATTTGAGAACCAACATAACCAAGGAAGATACTTTCATCACTTCTAGCATCAAACTTCCCTATTTCATCATCTCTTTTGATATAGCATTTACTTCCAAATATTCTAAAATATTTTAAAGTAGGAGTGTGATTAAACCATAATTCATAAGGAGTCTTACTTGTACCTTCTCTGATCTGAATTCTATTCAAGGTGTACACAACAGCACCAACAACTTCTCTCCAATGAACATGTGATGCATTTTGTTCCAGCAACATAGTTTTGGTAGCATCCAATATTGTTCTGTTCCTTAGCTATAATATCTCATTCTGTTATGGTGTTCTAGGAGCAGATGTATATCTATATTTTCCATTCTCTTCGCAGTAGGTATTAAACATGTCTAAAGTAAACTCACCACCTCTATCTGATCTCAAACCTTTTATCTTCAAGCCTAATTCATTCTCAACTTTTTCTTTGAATATATTGAATTTATCAAATGCCTCAGATTTCTCTCTTAAGTATCTAACCCACATCATCCTAGAAAAGTAATCAAAATAAAGTATAAAATACCTCTCACCATAGTAATATTTTGTTCTTGTAGGACCACACAGATCTGTATGTACTAGATCCAACTTCCCTTTCGTAGAGTAGGATTTTCTTTTAAAACTGCTTCTAGTTTGCTTCCCCATAACATACTCTCTACACATAGTGTTAGATGGTTTCAAAATCTTAGGTAGATCTCTTGCCGCATTAGTCATACTTTCCTTCACAATATTATCAAATTTAACATGACAAAATATTCTATGCCATAACCAACTGTCATCAACCTTCACAATAAAACAAGAAGCCTCAGATGTATTTAATTCAAATACATTACCTCTAGATTTAGTACCAGATGCGATCAAGTCTCCTACCTTACTTCTGATAGAACATTTCCCATCAATGAATTTCAATTGATACCCCTTGTCTACTAGATGCCCAACGCTCAACAAATTATTCTTATGTCCAACAACAATTAATACATTATCAGTATTAGTTTTTCCATCCAGAGAAATAGATCCAACTCTAATGATAAGCTTATGAGTATTGTCACCAAATCTTACAACACCACCATCATATCTTTTTAGACTAAAAAAATTATTTTTATCTCCAGTCATATGATGTGAACAACCACTATCAATAACCCATTCAAATTTATTTTCAACATGAGATACTAAGGCTTCTTCTTCATGTAAAGGTTCATCATCCTTAATAGAAATAAATCCAATCTCATCACACTCAACAACTTCATCATCATAAACACCTTCAATAGTATAATAAACTTCCTTTTCTTTTGGACACTTAGATTTATAAGACTTAGGTTTATGCTTTGGAACCCTTGTAGGACATCACGATGGGAAATGACCTATTTTATTGCATGAAAAACATTTCAAAGGTAAATTGCCTTGAAATTTACCCTTACCTCTCTTTTCTCTTCTAGCAATCAGGGCCACAACTTCATCTAGCTTCCTTTCTTCTTCTTGTATCTATTCCCATTCATCAGCATATTCTCCAAGTTCTTCTCTCAAGTTACTATTTCTGGTTCTTGCAATTCCTGATAAGGTCTTTTTGTTTCTATGCACAATCGCCTTGAATGCTGACTCAACTTTAGGTAGAGAATCTCCCAGTTCTACGGCCTCAAAGTTAGTCAGTTTCCCAATCAACATATCTCTATTTAAGTTAGGTGTTAAAGGTATAATCTCTTCTATAGATTTTACTTTATTTCTGTATACAGGTGTTAGGAATTTGAGAATTTTTGCAATCACTTCTTCCTCACTGTAAGTGCCTCTAGAACTCCCAATGCCAATAAAAACTTCAGTAATTCTCTATGGATATGCTCTAGTGTTCTCATCATATTTTATTTTCAATGTTTCCATCTTTTCCTTCCAATTATGTAACTTTTTCTATTTTGTAAACTTGTCTCCTTCATACAATGCTTCCAATTTTATCTAAATTTCATGTGCAAAATATAAGTCTTTTACCTCTGTGAATTCACCTACAGAAAGTGTTTTGATCAATGCTTCCCTTGTGATAACGTTACATGAAAATAACTTGTTTTCATCTTCATTAGTTTTATCTAATTCATCCTCAACTTTCATCTGTTCTTTGATTTTAGTAATCATCTAGTAGTTAATTCCCAAGCATAGAAAATGTGTTCTCATCTTGTTCTTCCAACTCTCAAAGTTTTCAGGATCAAGCTTTAGACTATCCTTCCTATAGTAAATAATCTTCAGGATCACCTTAAGATGTTAATCTTTCTCTCTAAGGACTAATGGCTTTGATACCAATTGTTAATAATAACAGTCCACCAACACAACTGAGAGGGGGGGCGAATCAGTTGTGAGATAGATTATTAAAAATTAAATGTTATAAACCAAAAATTCACATCAAATGATAATACAGTAAATGCAAACACAATAATGAAATCCTTTTTTGTCGAGGAAACCCTGCTAAAGGTAAAACCCTAGTGGGAATTAGCACCCATAAATGATGTACTAAGATTATAGTATTCATGTTAAAAGATTTAGCCCTGTTAGGAGCTTATTACAACATTACAATACATATTCCTTGTTAAAGGACAAACCCTATTACAAGTCAAGAGTTATATGGGCTCACTACCTAGGCACACTACCTAAAGAAGGTTAAAGCCACCCTCAAGGATTTATAATCCGAACTAGTGTATATAGAAAATATACAATCCAGTGAACTGTCTGATAGAAACTCTTTGCTTGGTCAGTTCCAATGAAGTGAAATGAACATTTCCTCTACTCTACATCCAACAGTCAATCAAAATTCACATCTTCCTCATTTCTCTATTAATAACCTTCTCTTCATACACACACATACATACATATCTTTTTAAAAGAAAATATCTGTCATATATACCCTATTACAATAATTGATTAGGTCAACCAATTAAGCTTTCCTAATATATAAACAAATACTTAACCCCTATCTAAGATACACACGGTACCTATAAAAAGTATACATTAATTACAATACATTAGATATAATCCAAGATCCATAATCCACATTCACAATCTGTAATACATGCTACATCTCTGAAGTCGGCCATAAATAGGTCTCCTCCAGAATACACGCCATAGCTGACATCACCAATAATCATACAACTTGCAATGCAAAATAAACATTCTTGAACATGTCTTCTATCATCCCTTAATCTCCCATAACTAGAATCATCACCGTCTGTCAGATATACTCAAAACACTGAGACTCGCTCTGTCAAACATCACTGTCATAGTCCAGAAACCAGTCTTCACCAAAATATTTGTAACTCATCCAATATGAAATATTAAGAAAAGAAACCTTAGACATAATATCATCATATATCCTTCTACATATCCCCATCTTTTCCCAATCTAATTCATCTGTACAGTATCCACACACTTATGTCAGTCATCATAACCTGTTTGTGCTTCCTTCACAGAAACATATTTTGACATCAGTGACAAAACATGAATGCCAATAGCATAAGTAGTAGCCAATTCCAACATCATCCAATAATCTCCCCCTTTGGCATTGATGGAAACATATGAGAAAAACCATCAACCCAAAAGTGTTAGTTCTCAATACAATCTTCTCAATATCCTCAACACAATTCTCCCTATAATAGTAGGGATTTTCACATAGAATCTCTCCCCCTTTGACAACAATGGAAAAGGGTGCCGTAAATATTCATAAAACTTATGCAAGGTGTATCTTTTTCAAATCTTGATGTCTAATAACTAGGTGCAAAATAACCCAAATATGTTCCATAGTGTTCTTGCGGTCACTCCCCTTGAGGAGTAGATCCATACATCAAGTCCAGAAAATGATATAGCTCTGAAATCTACTGGACTAATGCATTCCTACATCAATTAATTACCATAGGGAGGGGCTCTTACCCCAAGCATGCTTCTGAGATACTCAAAAGAATATTTTGGAAAAGGTTTTATAAATATATTCTATTTGTTCCTTCGTGCTAACATACTCCAATCTAATCTCCTTCTCTGTTACCTTGTCTCTCAAGAAATGATACTTAATAGAAATATGTTTAGTCTTTAAATGCATTACAATATTCTTTGACATATTCACTATACTTGTGTTATCACAATGGATAACCACTTTCTCTTCAAAAATTGTTCCAATGTCCTTCAGCGTTTGTTTCATCCAAACAACTTGTGTATAATTTATAGCAGCAGAAACATACTCAGATTCAATAGTAGACTGAGCTATACAATCCTGCTTCTTACTTAAGCAGGAAACTAGCCTTTTTCCAAGGAAAAATGGTCCTCCAATTATACTCTTTCTATCATCCACACTATCTGCCCAATCAACATCAGTATAAGGACGTAAAATAAATTCATCATAGTTTTCATACCATAATCCATACTCTATTGTTCCTTTCAAATATCTGAAAATTCTTTTCACAACAACAAGGTGTGTCTCTTTAGGATCTTCTTGATATCTTGCCACAATTCCAATAGAATTGGAAATATTTGGTCTGGTGTGAGTTAGATATTGTAGACCTCCAATCATTATGAGTAAGTTTATAACCAGTCATCATAGGTGTCCCAATAGGTTTACAGTCTTCCATTCCAAATTTCTTCAACATTTCCTTGAGATACTTGGTTTGAGATATAAAAATGTCATTCACCAATCATTGAAATTTCAAATTCATTTTCCATCTCTTTAGAGAACCTTTTACTCATTTCATCATTACCTCCAAAAATAATATCATCAACAAACAATTCTATAATTAGAATTCCATCTTCACCAGTTATTAAGTGTAAATTATTGTTTGCATTACCTTTTCTAAAACCAAGACAAAGAAGATACATGTATAGTCTTACATACTATGCTCTTGGTGCTTGTTTTATTCCATACAATGCTTTCTTTAGTTTATAGACCATGTCTTCATCACCTGTCAGAGGAAATCCATCAGGTTTCTCTATGTATACTTCTTCTTCCAAATCTCCATTCAAAAATGCACATTTCACATCCATCTAATATACCTTAAAGTCTTTATGTGTGGCATAAGAAAGAAATAGCCTCATAGCTTCCAACCTACCAACATGATTAAATGTCTCTTCAAAGTCTACGCCTTCTTGTTGCCAGTAGCCTTTACACACTACAACATTTAGGGTCAAATTTTGACACCAATTTGTGACGGCACTACTATTTGTGTGTGATTTTTGTGTTTTTTTTCCAAGTGCCCCCGATGTTGTCCTAATAGTGATGGTACCATCATAATTTCAACACTTGCATGATTATAAAGAAAAAAGAAAAGAAAAAGAGAGGCTCATTTCTAATTTTCATGATCAAGCTGCATGCGCGATGAGGGCCCTAACTATGGTATATTGAGCTGCGTGCACGAAGAGGGATCTTTTGTTGTGAATCTCGAGCTTGATTTGGAAGCTTGGCATATGGAAACCATTACTTGAGGTAGGAATTTGAACTTTGTCTTCTCATTAACTCAATTTCATTTTGATGACATTTTTTGATTTAATGGCACAATATGAATGGTAATACTGTAATTGTTTACATCTTTGCATTTGGAATATGTGATGACCCATGAGATTTGAGAGCTAGGGAATCATTGCTATTACCTTAAAGGCATTGTGTGAAGTGTTTGATCTCTCTTTATTTTTTTTCTGTTGATATTCACTATGTGGTACTCCCCGTTTATGATCATTTCATGAGGAAATGTCTTGATGGCTCGCGGCTGCAAGCTAGGGCATCATGAATTATTTATGAGCTCATTGTTTAATACTGGCATTGTTTACATCTTTGCATTTGGAATGCTTGATGACCCACGAGCTTTGAGAGTGAGGGGATCATTGCTATTACCTTCAAGGCATTGTGTGAAGTGTTTGATCTCTCTTTATTTGTTTTGCTATTGATATTCACTATGTGGTACTCCCCGTTTATGATCATTTCATGAGGAAATGTCTTGATGGCTAATAGGCTACAAGCTAGGGCATCATGCATTGTTTATGAGCTCAATGTTTGAGCACCACATGACCCTACTACTATCATGGCACCATGTGGAGTATTTAGGCATTTGATTTATGCTGATATTGATGCTCACTGATTTTGCCATGCCCGTGAGTTGTCTGCATCATTGATTGGCATTATTTTATTACTCTATTTGTTATATTTTAATACCAGTAATACAAAAAATAGAGCACCGACCAATTAAATTGGGACATTAGTAATAAAACCATACACATACTATTTTGAATTTGAGCTCGAGAATCATGCAGTGTTATTGCTGTCATTGCATGCTTGTTTTTGTTGTGCACCAAATATTGTTTTATACACTTATGGTGTCATTGTTATTGAAAGAAGTTGATTACTTGTGCACCTTTGTGTTCATGGTTTCCAATAACAAGAACTTACAAAAATGGTTTAAATCATAATACAATCACTCAACAAATTTGAGGTCTATATACAAATAGAAAATGGATCACAATTTGTAAGAAAGGTCTGTATGAGGCAACATGGGTTACAATTTGTTGTCATTTAAAAAATGAAAAACACAGTAATCTTGACTCCATTCAATATCCTCTAGGGATAACTTCAAATTGGAAACAGTTATTTGTCGAGTGATTACGTTTTAACTTGAATTCACAACCATTGTTTCAAACCCATTTTTTTTGTTATTTTACTGAGCTTAATATGAAGTTATCCTTTAAAGCATTCACATTTACGGTAACCTCAGTTTTGCTAAAATTCTTTAGTCAAGATCTGATATTTATCATTTTAACAAATAATCCTAAGCAATTTAATTTAGAATTTTAACAAAGGTGACAAGAGCTTCCAGCAAGTAACATGTTCTGCATCCTGTGTCGAAAGAACAATAATGAATTGTGCTCACTATAACACAATTACATCATTCTTGTCATATGGAAAAGTAACCAAGGGGATTTCTATTTTCATGCTTATATCATACTCAAAGATTGAATTTAATCATTCCTAAATCAATATCAATACATGAGGTGTTTACAATTCTAGTTAGAAACTCGATACAATATGGAGAGGATATTGTGCTAGATACCAGATGTCTAGTCATCAGTGTAACTAAATGTTTGCCTCCTTTGACTTGAGTGCAAAAATTTGTATTCTTGAAAATATGTGAGACCAGAAACGCTTGTAGAGATTTCTACAGAACAACCCTAGCTTTCATGGTAGTGGGAACATGGTGTTCATTAAGATATGGAGAAGAGTGCAACAGAGGCAAAATAATGTCAACAACTTCCTGAAATAGTAGGAGAGCAACAATATCTGCCAATGCAGAAGCAATCTTATACTTTATTGATATAAGAATTTTATTAGGGGAAGTATAGCTCCAATATTTGACCTTAACACATTTAAGGCATCCCTTAATTAGACCTAGAAGCCTAATCCAGCCATTTGACTTGGTCAGCTGAAGATTTTTCCATTCCTGGAGAGAGGAATGTTTTCCTCTTCATTACAGATGCATTTCCTATAATAGCACCATGGATGTCAATATTTTATTTTCCATTTCCATTGCAAGCTGTGACAAAAGCATAAGCCTTGGGAGGAAATTTTGAATCCACACTGTTACTCCTTTGAATACTATTATTTGGTACACTCTGCACATTATGGGGTACAAAATCTTGCATAGTTGACACTGTTGCTGCCCCTTGGGATTTGGTTTTAGTGGATTCATACTTTTGAAGATCATATAGGATTTATTTCTGAAGCTACTTGTCTACTACAAGTATTTCATCTATTTCATTCTTGTACTCTTTTAATATCATTCATAAGAAATCCATCAAGCAGCCTATCAAAGAACTATTCTTTCTCTCAAGCAATCTGAAAACCACCTTATTTTTATCAGATAGAATCTCAAAATGTAAATTGATGACTGGTTGTTTATAGCAAGAAAGCTAAAGGCTTAATAATAAAATATTACTTATTGCATACCTCTAGAGCTCTATGAAGATTGGAATGGCATTCTGTATTAAATTTTTATTCGCTATCTATGTAACAACTCACCCTTTTTCTGCGGCAAAATCCTCTACTCCACTTTCTTCTTCCAGCTCCATATTCTCAACCCCTCCATCTAATTGATTATCTTGAATGGGAATCTCTTTATATGCTAGTATTTATAGTGCATCCTGAAATCAATGATTTTCAGCAGATAAAATCCAACAATGACAAAGTGAAAAAAAATAGTGCATACAGTTCCAAACCTCATAAGCATACCTGAATTACACACTGTGTAGCATCATCATCAAGATTAAGAAAACCATCAGCTATAGCAACAAGAATTTTTGCACAAAGTTTTGCTGAAGTTTCCAATAGATGCTCAAGTGTCATCTTTTTTAGTAAGTAATATAGATGTGCATGCGTTTTGACGATACTGATTCATTGCTACCTCTGTGAATAAAAAGAAACTATGTGAACTTTAGCTAATCACTAAATATCTTACAATAAATAGTTGTGATCACATGTTCCATATAGTTTTCTATTTTAATAAGAAACCATATATTACCTTAAAGAAAAAAAATGACGATCACTCTCTGAGGTCTGGAGTGTCTCACTATGACCAGCATGTGCATGAAAATCATTCAATATAAAGATAGTCTCAACAAAACTATTATATGCCAGAAGTAGTGCCTTCGCTACAATACAGATTTATTTATAAGTATTCTACAGACACTTTTAAGCAATCAAGCATTTGCTAGAGAAAAGTTACAATTTCCCACTATTCTTATTGTAAAATTCTCACTTTTCAAAAATGCTCCCAAAAAGATAATCTGTCAACCATCAGATCTTTTCAGATTCATCAAAAAGAGCCAAGAGGAACCAGTAAAATAGGACCCATTTCCACTTGACATAATCCCTCTGTAACAACACACATTACAAACTGTAAAACATGTACAAAAATAACATAAGAGTTAAAAGCATGAATCAAATTTTTAAGGTCTTTTTTTACTAAATCAATGCAACTCAAAGGTATATAATGGTTCTCATTAAGATTGCATTATTTTATTTCTTACTTAATTGGAAAGTTGTACAATGTCTTTCTTGCACAATAGCATACATGCAATAACCTTGCAAGGAGTATGAATGTTTTCCTCCTTACAAGCTCGCATGGATCACAAAGAGACTTTGTTAACTTGGGAATGCATCTGTTGCAATATGAAGTTAGTAAACTAGGATTCAAAAATTTCAATAAAATACAATAGCATCATAGTCCAAAGCATCATCAGAATTTGAAATTGATAACTAAGATGGAAACAATATAATGTCACAAGTTTGGCTCCATATGGCTCATCGCAAAAGATATAGCGACTCATTTTTTCAATATTTGTTTTATATAGCTAGGAACATAATTCCTAAGCTATAAATAAACATTTGTAAACAACCATCTACCCATTGTTACCATCTATAAATTTGGGAATATATTTCATCAGCTTTAATCAAAGATAAGTAGATGGACATATTAACTATTTTTATGTTCTATATTGTGAATATAATTCCCAAGATTTAATTTTCGATCAACATCTAATCCATTGTGCAATTTAACAAATTATTTTATTGATAACAAAATTTAAAAAGTAGGAGATATTTTCCACAACAAGTCAAATTATGATATCGTTATTAGAATTCAACTGTGTAGTTTTTGAGCTAAACTCATTGACCCATGTTTCATGAGTAGTGGTTCAAAAGAACCCATCTCTCACAAGTAGTGTTCCATTCATTCTCATGAGAGATGGGTTCTTGTGAACCACTACTCATAAAACTTGGGTCAACGAGTTTGACTCAAAAACTACACAATTGAATCCTAAAAGAAATATCACATAATTTAAAAAACCAATTAGATTCATCTGAAATAATATGAATTAATTATTTGAAAATAAAGTGGTTCATATGAAATATATAGTTATTGAGTACGAAACTCCACTTGTCTAAAATTGGCAGTTTTGCAAAGAAGCTTTAACTACTTCATTTCTCACTGAATTTATGACTTCTAACACCTAAACAAAACTTTATGTGCCTTCCAAGTTGTATTTCACATCTAAAATTAGTTTGAAATCTTTAGGATCTTTGTTCATGTCTTTAGGGATTAAATCTTTGTTATTGGGGTTAACAAGAGTCTCTTGAAACTGGTCTGGTAGCCTAGCTCGATTGGCAAGAGATTCTTGTGATATAGTACAAGGTCATGAGGTCTAGTGTCCCCTAGCCCACATGGTATAGGAGGACATGTCATGATAATGTCACCAGTCACATTAAAAATTTTACCCAACACACTGCAATTTATATGGGTGTTATACGTGATTCCCGTAACCTAAGAAAAGAAAAAAAAGTCTTGACACCATATAAATTTGACCTTGATAATTTCCCCTCCATTGCTTATGATTGATCATTAATTCCTTGTTTTGATGGGCATGGTGGGTTATTGTTATGGATGCATCATTTGGAAAAGATGACATAGCAACACCAGATGGAACAACAACATCTGCTGTTGCTATTGCATTATTTGGATGATGTAGTCACAAAAATGTTTCACAAGGTGTTCATAGAGACATAAAGATATCCACTTACTTCTTCTTTCAATGTTCATCTCCTTTCTGTGCTTAAAAAAATGTAAACATGGTTCATTTTTTCAGCTCCACCTGTTATCCATGCATATTCTATGCAGCTGCACGTGCATTCTCGATTCAGAGTGGGAAAATCTTATTTTGGATGTGAGGGAGAGAAGCCAAAAACATAAATAACATGTACATAAAAATGACAGCTAAGAAACATAAATGTAGATATCATGGTCACAATTGTTTGGAGACACAACATAATTGAATGGTATACCCAAATGATGCAACACAACCACTACTCCTTTGGTTCCACGTTGACACGACGGGATCCAAAAACCATAGATAAGGAATAAATTTAGAGAGTGGAGGAGGGCCATAATGACCAAAATAATATAGGGTCCCTATATTATTTTGGTCGTTATTGCCGTCCTCCTCTGCTCTCTAAATTTATTCTTTATCTATGGTTTTTGGATCCTGCAGTGTCAACATGGAACTGGAGTAGTGGTTGTGTTTCATCGTCTAGGTATACCACTCAATTATGTTGTGTCTCCAAAAAATTGTGACCATGATGCCTACATTTATGTTTCTCAGCTGTTGTGTCCCAAGACCCCTTATGACCCTTTATGACCCTTTACAATCCCTAAGAATACATCTTAGAGGTATTAAAGTGTCGTAAAGGGTCATAAGAGGCTCCTAGGAGGGGCCATATGAGCTTCCACCTTCATGTGGTTGGCCATGTTAAGTAGAGAATGTTAAAATATTCTCAAAACAAAGAAAAGCTCAATATTTTAAGGTTTGACTCCTTGCACAACAAATTTTTTTTTTTAAAATATAGCATACAATCGCAATTGTGATGGTATTCAGAGAACAACTGATGCCAAAGCACTACATGTGATGTCCAGATGTCAAAACAATCTGACAGTTGGACGTCATCTATACAACATATCCATCGCATACCCATCGTAATTATGTGTAACAATGACATGTTAACCATCTTAGCCGGTGCATATTACGACAGTCAATACCATCGTAATAATGATAGACATACCATCCATCAGTGATTCCGACACCAAAACTGCAACACTGGTCTGTGTCGCTTGATAGACAAGGTAGTGTCATAATTGTGACACATAGCTCTCAAAAAAAGGACTCAAATGTACTAGTGACAAACCAGTCTAGCCTTATTTCTTACCATTGTTCCTTCCCCATCCATTTTTTTTCTAAAAACCCATTTAGTTCCTATCACATTCTTGTTTTTAGGCCTTGGAACCAATTCCCAAGTGTTGTTTTTCTTTATCTGTTCTAAGTCTTCCTGCATAGCTTTAGTCCAAGATTCATCTCTACATGCTTTGTCAGTAGTTTTTGGTTCAACTTGAGAAATCAAAAAAAATCATCTCTTAATTTTGATCTAGTCACCATTCCTCTATTTGCATCACCAATGATTTGATCTTCAAGATGGTTCTTCTTAACATACCTTAGAGTCTTAGGAGTTTTAGTAAGCTCATTTGATTCATCTTTGGTCTCATTATCAATCTCAAAAGGTTATTCAATATTTACAGTGACCTCCTTAATATCTTCAATCTAACCACAGTCATACATTCTCTCTTGAATCTGAAACCTTTCATCTATCCTCACATTAGTGCTTTCAATCAACTTCATCAATCTCAGATTGAAACATTTTTTAGGCTTTTCTCTTAGTAGAATAACGAAGGAAGATACCTTCATCACTTCTACCATCAAACTTCCCTATTTCATCATCTCTTTTGATATAGCATTTACTTCCAAATATTCTGAAATATTTTAAAGTAGGAGTGTTATTAAACCATAATTCATAAGGATTCTTATGTGTACCTTCTCTGATCTGAATTATGTTCAAGGTGTACACAGCAATACCAACAGCTTCTCTCCAATGAACATGTCATATATTTCCTTCCAACAGTATAGTTTTGGCAGCATCTAATATTGTTATGTTCCTCTGCTTTGCTATCACATTTTGTTGCGGTGTTCTAGGAGCAGATGTCTATCTATATATTCCATGCTCTTCACTGTAGGTATTAAACAAGTTTGAAGTAAACTCACCACCTCTATCTGATCTCAAACTTTTATCTTCAAGCTTGATTCATTCTCAACTTTTGTTTGAATATCTTGAATTTATGAAATTCCTCAGATTTCCCTCTTAAGTATGTAACCCACACCATCCTAGAAAATTCATCAACAAAAAGTATAAAATACCTCTCACCATACTAAGATCTTGTTCATGTGAGACCACACAGATCTGTATGTACTAGATCCAACTTCCCTTCGCAGAGTAGGATTTTCTTTTAAAATTGCTTCTAGTTTGCATCCCCATAGCACACTCTCTACACATAGTGTTAGATGGTTTCACAATCTTAGGTAGATATCTTACTACATTAGTCATACTTGCCTTCATAATATTATCAAAGTTAACATGAAAAAATCTTCTATGCCATAACCAAAATTCATCAACCTTCAAATAAAATAAGAAGCCTCAGATGTATTTAATTCAAATACATTACCTCTAGATTTAGTACCAGATGCGATCAAGTCTCCTGCCTTACTTCTGATAGAACATTTCTCATCAATAAATTTTAATTGATAAGTCCACTAGTTGTCCAACACTCAATAAATTATGCTTAATTCCGTCAACAAGCAATACATTATCAGTTTTAGTTTTTCCATCTAGAGAAATAGATCCAACTCCAATGATAAGCTTAGGAGTATTGTCACCAAATCTTAAAAAACCACCATCATAACTTTTCAGACTAACAAACTTATTTTTATCTCCATTCATATGATGTGAACAACCATTATCATTAACCCATTCAGATTTATTTTCAACACGAGATACTAAGGCTTTTTCTTCATGTAAAGGTTCATCATCCTTAATAACAATAAATACAATCTCATCATACTAAACAACTTCATCATTAGAAACACCTTCACTAGCATAATAACATTTTGTGTCTTTTGGATACTTAGATTTATAAAACTTAGGCTTATGCTTTGGAACCCTTGTAGGACATCACGATGCAAAATGACCAATTTTGTTGCATGAAAAAAATTTCAAAGGTAACTTGCCTTGGAATTTAACCTTACCTCTCTTTTCTCTTCTAGTAATAAGGGCCACAACTTTATCTAGCTTCCTTTCTTCTTCTTGTATCTATTCCCATTCATCAGCATATTCTCCAAGTTCTTCTCTCAAGTCACTATTTTTGGTGCTTGAAATTCTTGATAAGGTCTTTTTGTTTCTATGTGCAGCCACCTTGAATGCTTACTCAACTTTAGGTAGAGAATCTCCCAGTTCTGGGGCCTCAAAGGTAGTCATTTTCCCAATCAACATCTCTTTATTGAAGTTAGGTGTCAAATATATAATCTCTTCTATAGCTTATACTTTAGTTATGTATACATTTATCCCCCACTTTAGAGGGAGTATGAGACAACCTCATTCTCATGGTGAAGTAGATAATGCATTGTAATTTTTTTATCAAGGTCAAGGAGACAAGGAAACGTAAAGCCCCCAAGTGACTTAGGTCCTTATCAAATCCAAAACCAAGATAAAAGAGACAATGCTCAAAAAAGAGAAAGAAAGAGAGAAAGAAAAATACATGACCAACTATCCTAGTAAGTTTTTTCCTTACTATGGATCATGTGAAGAAAAGACACTATTGCAAAAGATGGAATTGATAGTCTAGAAGGCTATGAGATTCTAGTTAATCCATCAAAAAAGGATAACCAGACAAAGCATATCCCACTAGGAAATACGCCAAAAGATGATCAATCCTTAAGGACAAATTTGTCTTTTTTAAGGGATCTAGAAATAGATTAGTCCTAAGAAAATCATAGTCTTAAAAGGGATCTTAAAAAGGAGGATCAGTCTTAGAATCTAGTGAATTAAATGCATAGAGTATGATAATGTAATGAGATAATAATCCTAAAGAAAAATGTCTCCTTATCCATCCACATAATATATTGCATTGAATCATATTGTGTGTGTGTGTGTTATATGTGAAACAAGGAGTGGAGTGTATGCACCAATGTCAAAGCGATTGAAATGCCTTAACATGAGAAATGGATTAAAGGAGCATAATGAACCCATAGGATAATTTCCACTATGAGATGCCCCCAAGCAAGGACAAACCAAGGTAAATGAAACACATGACAAAGAGAGAAGAAAAGAGATCTACTAACTCTTGGGTTAGTATGATCATATGATAACATAAGTATATCAAGAATTATATAAAAATAAATTGACATCATCCCCCAAAGGTAGCATAACTACAAGCATAATGGAAGAAAATCACATAAGAGATGTAAATAAGAGTCTCTTTGCGCTGACATTGCAGAGACCAAAAATAATGGTTGCTACTACTTTGCATCATCCCCAATCAGTAAACACAAAGGAACATTTACAAGCAATATAACATGTATGACATAAAATGTATACAACATATAGTAGAAATGAGATAAAAATAGAATAAAATCACAATAGGTTGATTCATTTATCACCTTACACCAGTAGAGTAAGAAGGGTAATCTAAAAAATTTAAACAAAATATAAAACAAGAAACACACTATGGGGAAAGCACATTATAATTGGAAAACACACAAAAGAATGCACCATACAAGAGGAGCTAATAAAGCATATTGGCTACCCCCCATCTTGGTGTGTACTATTTAGGGAAGGTGGGAAACACACAAGAGGATAAATATTGAGCATGATAGATGGAGCTATCACAAGTTACAAAAAAGGACCACGCTTTAAGGATGAGTCTCTTTGTTTGTCACTAGGAGCAAGAGATAATTATTTTGCTAATCTAGCATGTAAATCATGATTAACATAAATAAGCTCATACATATCATCATAATCATTAGCAATAACTTTATTTGCATTAGAAACATTGAAATCATAATCATCAAGAGCATCTTCTTCATCAAAGATAATCAAAATAGAATCTATGATACAAATAGAATCATCATGTTTGTTCAATTTCATCTTATTTAGATTAACTTCCTCCCTTAGGATATGCATAGGTAGTCAAAGGGAATAAAAGCATTAGAAGGTGTATTAGGGGAGGAAAAGTTTTGGGTAACACACTCACAAGCCTGAGCACGATGAACTTATGGTGATAGTCATGAGCATAATGGTTACATTAGGTTTTGTTTTAAATTTAATGTGGTTTGGATCAACCAACATGGGGCCCTTTTCTTATTTAGGAGGAAGACCAGAAGGAACCATGCTAGGTTGAGAAATAGGAGATACAAGATGTTTTTAGTATATAGGAGGTAGAACAAAAGCATAAATAGGAGGTGTAGGAAGAATCATAGGTCTAGGGAAAGGAGATGGAACTACCTTAGGATTTGAAAGGAAAAATCAAGAGAAAGGAAATAAAAAATAATCCAAGAGAGTTATTTGGAGAGAATATTGTTAACATGAAAATGCATAAACTAGGAGCATACACCAAAAGAGCCAAGACAAGGAGACAAGAAGTTTTGGAAGGGGAAAAGAAAAACCCCTTGTGAATTGAGAGAGAGAGAGTATCTCATCTACAATAATTCCATAGAGTAGAAATGAGAGAGAGGAGTATCTATTAAATAGAGTTGAAGAGAGGAGTTACTAAGTAACTCACCAATCTATGAATTCTGACATCCATAATAAGTGTGTGCAAAGTGTCAACATCCTCTTATGAAGGATAAACTATTTTCATAGTAAAGGAATTACAAGAAATTACATATCCTCCCACTTGGACTAGAGGACGAAATAAATTTAGGGATTCCATGGGAATCTCCTAATTAAATAAATGTAGGATACTTTGGTTTATCCTAAATTAAATAAATACATCCAAGGAAAGATTAAATATTCTAACACCCCCCCTTAAGCTTTACTTGGGGATTTTAAATCAATGTGTATCAAACCTAATTTTTTACAATGAATTTGAAATTTTTCTTTAGAAAGAGGCTTTGTAAAAATATCTGCAACTTGATCATCTCTCTTATAATAGATGAGTGACACTTTCTTGTTTTTAACTTGTTCTCTAATGAAGTGATGTTGGAGACCAGTATGCTTTGTCCTTGCATGAAAAATAGGATTCTTTGCCAAGGAAATGACACTTTGGTTGTCACAATACAAAGGTGTAGGCTCTTTTTGAGGTAAAATGAAGTCTTCAAGTATTCTTCTCATCCATAAAGCTTCTTTAGAGACATTAGTACATCCTTTATATTCAACTTCAGTAGAACATAGGGAAATAGAATGTTCCTTTTCACTTTTGGACAAGAAATTACACCTAAACCAAAAAAGAAACAATATCCACACGTAGAGTTCCCATCATTGGGATCTCCTCATAGATCTATGATGTAAGGAGGGTAAGGACAACCAAGGCCCAAGGTACTCCCATATATCCAAGCCTACTTACAGAACAACTTGGAAGCAACAACACAAAAAGGGAGAGAAGAAAAAGAAGAACTTTATATTGTTTCATAAAACTTATTACATGTCAGGTTGTAAGGCCTTCCCAGTTTCATCCATATACATTTAGATCTTTAGAAGATAATATTCATACATGCAAGGTCACATACCTACAATCTAAATCTGCTAACCCTATCTTCTATATCCTAATTCATGCCCCCTAATCTAAGAACAGAAAACCAAATATATGCAAGAGTCCACAAAAGAGGTCGCCACTCAAATCCTAAAAATCCAACCTAGGAAATAGAAAATACCTAGATTTAGGTCCACACACATCCTAATGACAGATCCCAACATTAATTACGCTACAAAAATTAAATGGATAAGTTGGCCAAAAGATCCAACTTCAAGAACACAACTCAATAAGAAAGTCAACCGAGCATAGAGACCGGTCAGTGAAAACCCACCGAGTAGCCAAACAACTACCAAGACCCGTCAGTAAAGAAAGACTGAAGCAAGTAACTGGGCCCAATTGAAGAACAAACAAGTCTTCCATCGATCGAGCAAAAGAAGTTACCAAGAACTTTACTGAGAAGCCTCCAACAAGCTACTAAAGAAAAGCAAATATATTTTTGGTTGATCGGGATTGCCAAAGAACCTAAGATGATCTTGTATCAGACACCTGGGGTTAAAATAAATGATTCTCTGAATCATTTTTCAGGTCCAACCTGAATTGAATCCAAATCAAATTGAGAAATCCAAGATGATTCCTTAATCAATCTGTTCCTCCATTTTATCAGATATTCCATGTAATGCTTTCCTCTTGTACTTCTTCCAACTCTCTATTTCAAAATCTTCTCAACTTCTTCTCTTTGTTTCTTAGGATAATCAGTCGGTACTATCACTTCTTCATCAGGTTCATGATACTCATACAAGTATAAAATATTTAATCTAGGTGATATAACCATGCCATTAGGTAATTCTACTTAATAAACATTTCCACTGTCAAATATTCTCAATATCTTGCAAGGACCAAATTTCTTCATCTTCAATTTACCATATGTTCCAATAGGAAATATTCCTTTCTTTAAATGAACCATAACTCTATCACCAACTTCAAAATTCTTATGTTTTCTTAATCTATCTGCACTATCCCTATATTTCTCATTACTTTTCTCCAACTTATGTTTCACTTCTTCATGCAATGTCTTCATAAACTCAACATTTTTTTCTCATTCATCACTTCTGCTCTTTTCTCTAGGAATATATCTCAATTTTGATATACCTTTCAGTTGTATTCCATGAACAATATCAAAAGGTGTATTTCAAGTACTTCTATTTACTGAATTATTATATGCAAACTCTTCTTGTTCCAATATCAAATCCCAATTACTCAATGTGTCTCCAACTAAGCATCTCAACAGGTTACTCAAACTTTGGTTTACAACCTTGGTTTTTCCATCGGTCTTTGGATGAAATGTAGAACTATAATTCAACTTAGTGTCCATCTTCTTCCAAAGTGTTTTCCAAAAATATCTAGAAAAATTACTATCTCGGTTAGAGATGATACTCTTCGATAATCCATGCAATCTGACAATCTCCTTAAAGAAAAGATCTTCTATATGTACTACATCTGATGTTTTTCTATATTGTATGAAATGTGTCATCTTGGAAAATATATCCACAACAACAAATATGGAATCATTACCTCTTGTTTTCCTCGATAAGCCAAGAACAAAATCCATGTTGATATCACTCCAAGGTTTCTCAAGAATAGAAATTGGTGTATACAATCTAGTATTTTGACTTACTCCTATTGCAACTTGACAAACTCCACAAATTTTCACAAATTTCTGAACATCCTCATACAACTGAGGCCAAACATACCTTTCCTTAAGCAAACTCAAGGTTTTATCAATACCAAAATGTCCATCCAATCCACTACTATGTTTTTCCTTGATCAAATTAGTTCTCATTGATCCTCTCGGTATACACAAATGAATACCTTTAAACAAAATATCTTCTTGGATGAAATAGTCTTAATACTTACTCGGTTGATTTGGAATAGGTGCTCTGCACATTCTCCATAGCTCAGAAACTCAATTCTCATTTCAGTCAACAACCTCAATTCTCATTTCAATCAACAAAGATCTTATTCTACTTAATGCATCGACAACTTAGTTAGAAGCTCCACTCTTATGTTTTATCACAAATGTGAAACTCTACAAATAATCTACCCATTTCATATGTCTTTGCTTCAACTTATTCTAACTACCCAAATATTGTAAAGCCTTATGATTAGTATACAACACAAATTGACTCAGAATCAAATAATGTCTCCTTTTCTTCAGATCTTGAATAATATCATAAAATTCTTTATCATAGACAGAATATTTCCTTTTAGCATCATTCAAATTTTCACTAAAGAAAGCAACAGGTTTACCTTCTTGAGTCAACATAGGTCCTATTGCACTTCCACTAGAATCACATTCAACTTAAAATGCCTTATTGAAATCAGGTAAGGCTAACGTAGGTAATTCAACAACCTTTTGTTTCAAAGTCTCAAAAATATTATCAGCTCCATGTGTCCATTTGAATTCTCTTTTGTCTCCCCTCATTGTCTCAGTCATAGCATTACAAATATAACTAAAAATTTTGATGAATTTTCTGTAAAAACTTGCCAATCCATGAAATTATCTTACCTCACTAACATTCTCAGGTGTAGGCCAACTAAGTATAGCTTCAACTTTCTCATGATCCATCTTCAAACCATTAGTTGAAATTACAAAACCTAAATACACGAGTTCCTCTTTCATGAAAGAAAACTTTTTCATATTTAGCAACAACTTTTCCTCTTTAAATCTCTGCAATACTTGTTTTATATTCATCAAATTCTCTTATCTAGTCTTACTGAATATCATAATATCATCCAAGTATACAATCACACATTTATTCAATAATTTCTTGAAAACCTCATTCATCAATCTCATAAATGTACTCGGTACATTATTTAACCCAAAGGGCATAACCAACCACTCATACAAACCTTATTTTATCTTGAAATTAGTCTTCCATTCATCACCTTTTCTAATTCTGATCTGATGATATCCACTCTTCAAATCAATTTTGGTAAAATATCTGGCTCCACTTGAACAATACATTGTATCGTCCATCCTTGATATAGGAAATCTATACTTAACTTTTATCTTGCTGATTTCTCTTGAATCAGTACACATTTTCCATTCTCCATTCTTCTTAGGTTCCAATACAACTAGTACTGGACATGGACTCAGACTTTCTCTGATCAAACCTTTGTTCAATAACTCATGAAATTGTTGGTTGAGTTCCTCATTTTCAGTTGGTGTCAATCAGTGTGGTGCCTTATTTGATAGACTAGCTCCAAGAATTAGATCCAGACAATTACTAATGTCTCTCATCGGTATAAAACCATTAGGTACATTATCTCAAATTATCTCCTTGTAATTGGTAAGCAATTTATCAACCTTTGTAGGAACTTCATCTTCTGTATTCTCACTTAGTTTGTTAGGAATCAAAGCATAATGAATATCATTTCTTTTCAAATCCTTAACAAACTATCTATCTTCCATCAAACAAATTTTCAAAGATGTACATATTTCACCAACAGATTCTTCAATCAAAGGTAACAAGATTTTTTTATTACCATCAACCCAAATAGTATACTTATTCACTCTTCCATCATGTATAACATGTCTATCATATTTCTAAGGTCTACCCAAAAAAATATGACAACAATCCATTGGCATAATATCACACAAAACCTTATCATAATACTTCCCAGTTTCTAGATTCACAAAACATTGTTTACTCACCATTAATGTATGCTTATCCTTGATCCTTGAAATTTGGTAGGGCTTCGGGTGCTTCATTCTTTCTAACTGCAACTTTGTGACCATCTCTTGTGATTCCATATTCTTTGAGCTTACACTATCAACACTTGCTTTCCAAACTTTGTCTGCAACTCTACATCTAGTCTTGAACAAAAATTTTCTTATAGGATCTTGCTTATCTTTCTCACTCCATAGTATCCTTTTAATCATTATATTTACTTCCTTCTCAAGTTCATTTGGTGACTCTTCTTGCACCAAAGCATTTTTTCTAGTATTGACTTTATTGCTTGCATTTGTACACTCAAAATACCGTGTCCTTCTTCACCACAATTGTAACAAGTTCCTTGAAACCCTATTCTTCTATATCCACCTCGAGAGTAGTTACCTCTTCCTCGGAATGAACTTCCACCTTTCCACTCGGTCTTTCCTTATTGATGTGTGTTTGGATTTTTCTTTTCTAGTTTAGATCTACTATTTTCACCATAATATTTACCTCTTCCTCTAGGGAATCTACCACCTCTTCCTCTTTGTCTTTGTTCATATCTTTTGTTTAATTTTTCCTTATCTTTTAGGGAAAACCGATATGCCTCTTCAATACTCTGCATCTTTACCAAGCTGATCTCATCTTGTATAGAACTTCTCAGTCCATTCAGATATCTTTCTATTCTTTCCACTCCATCTTCAACATGTCCAGATCTGATGTCTAATCTGAAAAATTCCTCAGTGTAATCTTTTACCGAGCTATCTTTCTATTTCAAACTTTGAATTATCCTTACTAGGTTAATCTAGTAATAACAAGGTATAAATTTACCTTTCAATTTGTTTATCATATTATCCCATACCTTAATCTTGTCTTTACCCTTCTTCTTTCAATCCAATTGCAGATGCTCCCACCATAAGGATGCATGACCTTTCAACTTTGTACTTGCAATCTTCACCTTTTTCTCCTCTGATACATTTTCATACTCAAAGTATTTCTCCATCTCGGTTATCCAATCTATCAACTCATCATAATCCAAATTTCCACTATACTCAGGAGGATTAAACTAAGGTGTGGACTTCAAACTTGTCAATGCTCACATGAATCTTTCTTCTTCCTAATACATCATAGGTGAAGGTACAACTTCTCCTTGCACTTCTTCAACTTCATCATCACTAACATCCTCAAGATGTATTCCTTTATGTTGGTTTGTCTCGATAGCTTCCAATCTTGCAATAATTTTTCTTAGCATATCAACTAGACCTGGATCATCATTTTCTCTCCCACGAACCATCTTGAAACCCTTTGTAATTGTAGGTCAGATTGTAATCTTCTACCCTACAACAAATATCACCCAACTCAGGTTAGGGCTTACAAGAAGGAACCTAGATCTAACCTTCACTCTAATACCAATAGACACAAGGAGGGTAAGGACAACCAGGGCCCAAGGCACTCCCATCTATCCAAGCCTACTTTCAAAACAACTCGGAAGAAACAACACAGAAACAGAGAGAAGAAACAACAAAACTTTATATTATTTCATCAAACTTATTACATGTCGAGATATAAGGCCTTCCTGGTTTTGGTCATATCCATTCATATTTTTACAAGATAATATTCATACATGTGAGGTCACATACCTACGATCTAAATCTGCTAACCCTATCTTCTATATCCTAATTAATGCCCCCTAATCTAAGAACAAAAAACCAAATATATACAAGAGTCCACCAAAGAGGTCAGCACTCAAATCCTAAAGATTCAACATAGGAAATAACAAAGACCCAGATTTAGGTCCATGCACATCCCAATGAGAGATCCCAACATTAATTACACTATAGAAATTAAATGCAGAAGTCGACCGGAAGATCTGAATTCAAGAACACAACTCGGTAATAAATTTAACCGAGCACATAAACCAGTCAGTGAAAACCCACCGAGTAGCCAAACAACTACTGAGACTCATCGGTAAAGAAATATAGAAACAAGTAACCAAGCCCGAGAGGAGAACAAACAAGCCTTCAACCGACCGAGAAAAAGAAGTTACCTAGAACTTTACCGAGTAGCCTCCAATAAGATACTAAACCAAAGAAAATATATTTTTGGTTGATCAGGATTGCCAAAGAACCCAAGATGCTCCTACATCAATCTGAATCAGAAAAACCTTTTAAATTAAAATCAGAATTTGTATCATAAAACAAACCAACATTAATACTGCTTTTAATATATCTTAAAATTGTTTTTGCAACTTTAAAATGAGTTTGTTGAGGTTTAGACATAAATCTAGAAACTAAACTACACTATAATAAATATCATATCTAGTAAGGGTTAGATAATTTAAACTTCCAACTAGTTGTCCATACAAATAGCATCAACTAAAGGATTTTTCATATCAAGCATTAACTTACTTCCTAATTCACATAGACTGGAAACATGAACAACATCATTCATATTATATTTTTCTAAAAGATCATGAGCATATATGCTTTGAGATGTAAAAACACCCTTAGGGGTTTTCCATATTGCATTCCTAAGAAATAATGTAAAATCCCTAAATTAGTCATTTGAAATTTTTGATTAAGTTGAAACTTAATATCATAAATTAAAGAATTTGAAATTGAAGTAAGAATCAAATCATCTACATATAGAATGATAATAAAAATTTCATCTTTAATATGTTTAATGTATAGATTAGGATCATTTTTACTTCTAATGAAACCTTGAGAAATAAAGAAAGCATTAATCTTGGAATACCATTCTCTAGGAGATTGTTTTAAACCATAGATACATTTCTTTAATTTTCAAACTAAATGTTCATTGCCTTCTTTAATAAAACTAGGAGGTTGAGCCATATAAATTTCCTCATGTAAGTCACCTTTTAGAAAATCACTTTTAACATCCATTTGGTGAATAGGCCAATTAATTTAGAAGCTAAATCAAGAACAAGTTTAGTATTAGGAATTTTAGCAAGAGGAGAAAATGTACCAGTATAATCTAAACCTTCAATTTGAGAAAAGCCTCTAGAAACAAGTCTAGCTTTAAACTTACTAATTTCATTATCGGTATTTAATTTTTTTTTGTATAACCATTTGCATGAAACAAAATTATTACCATGAGGTAAACTAACTAAATCCCAAGTGTTATTAGAAATCAAAGTATCATATTCTTCATTCATAGCTTTTTTCCAATGAGTTTGTATGTTTTCTTGTTCAAATGATTTAGGTTCATTTGTAATGCCCCGCCAGGGAACCCAGGAGAACTTAACCTAAACACGACACTAAGTTCATAGAATAATTTTTTTTTAAATGTTTACAAGCAATATTAATAACAATGCAGAAGCGACACAATGAAGTATATGACATACATGAAATACACTCATACATGATTAACATTCCTCGAGGGTTCCTTGACGTAGAATTACTTAAACAAACTAATCTACAATAATAATAAAGAACTGACATAAATATTACATAATCTGAAACTAATTCCATACATCTCATAATAAGGATTACATATACAACTGATACCATAAGGTACACTACCTAATCAACATCCACTGCACAAGTCGCAGGGTATGTAATAATACAATGCATCCACCAAAGGATGATAACCAAT
>MU224189.1:31815-71427 GCA_018584345.1 Thuja plicata | reverse complement strand
TATAACATACTAACAATGGATCAATAACATACTGAAATGTAACACATAATATCATCTAAACCATCTGATTAAATCCACACATACATCCAAAATGCCTAAAAGAGTTTGACATCCACGAACTGAAAAGAAACATAAGAGGTGGGTATTACATCATTAGTATGAAAAATAGAAGACATCAAAGCATAATTGAAATAATTAACTGTTATAGATTTAAGTCCACCCATTCTAGCTATGTAATCATCACTTTCATAAAGTAAAATTTTAAACCAAAAAGGATTTCTCTTAGAAGTATTGGACTCATCACTAGAATAAGAATCATTAGGAGCAGAACTATTATTATCATCATCACTATCACTAGAAGGAATAGAAATAGAGGCATTGGGAGTAGGGTTTAGAGAATAAGGTTGGTCCTCCACAACCACAACTTTACTTCCACTAAATTCAGCATATTATACTTTAGAGAAATCATGAAGTCCATTTTCAGCAATACAAACATCTCTTGTAACTTGAACTTTGTTAGTAGAAGGATTATAAACTCTATATTATTTAGTTTTTTCATCATAACAAAAAAATATACAAGATGAAGATTTAGCATCTAATGTATGCCTCTTTTGTTTAGGTGTGTGAACTTAGGCAATTGAACCAAAAATCCTTAAATTTGCCAAATTGGGCTTCCTACTAGACCAAGCTTCTTCAGGAGTTTTATCTTTTAAAGCTTTAGTAGGAGTCTTGTTAATGAGATAAGTATCACAATCCATAGCTTCATCCCAAAACTTATAATCCATATTTTTAGGATGTAACAAACATCTATTCATTTCTACAATAGTTCTATGCTTCCTTTCTACCACACCATTTTGTTGTGGTGTATAAGGAATGGTAAGCTCATTTTTTAAACCAAAAGATTTCAAGTATGAATGAAAAGCATTATCAAAAAATTCCTTCCCATTGCCAGTTCTAATAATTTTAATCTTAAAACCATATTGTCTTTCAACAAATATATCAAGAACTTGATATTTATGTTGTAAGAAATAGATCTAAATTTTTCTAGAAAAATCATTACCAAAAGTGAGTGCATACATTGAGCCTTGGATGGAGTTATTCTCCATGGGTACCAATAGGTCACTATGTATGAGGTGCAACTTATGATGTGCCCTCCAAGATTGACCATGTGGAAATGGTTCCCTATGCATCTTACCACTCATGCAACCAGTGTATATAATTTTAGAAGGAATAATATTAGGCAATCCATCAACCATATTTTATTTTTGCATCAAAGAGATATAATCAGAATTTAAATGGACAAGGCTTTCATGTCATACATTAAAATCAATATAGCATGCAATGAATACCTTGAAGTGGCAAACTCATAAAATTTCAATAAGTTATCATGATTCATTTTGGAATTAGAAAAAACTTTGTTACATTTAGGATCAATAACATGGCACTTGTCCTTATGAAATTCAACCTTATAATATTGACATAATTGAGCAACTGAAAGAAGATTGGATTTCAAGTCAGGAACATAAAGAACATCATGCAATTTCTATTAGGAATAGTAACATCACCAAAACCTTCAACTTTGCAACTATGATTAGTAGCTAATTGAATTGGTATGTTTGAAGTATCAGGATGAAAAGAATCAAAAACTTCTCTATGAAATGTAACATGTTGACATGCACCACTATCAATAATCCACTCTAAAGGGTTAGAAACATTATAACTAACAGTAAAAGCATGACGAGATTGATTACCATTATTCTTCTTATAATGAGACTTTTGATTATTTTGATTCATAGGCTTCTTATCATTTTTCTTTTTAGAAAAATTGTTAGTCAAATGACCATCTTTCCCATAATAGGTGCAATGGGGTTTTTATTAGAACTATTTTTTTTATTATGATGATTATTATTATTGTATTATACGGCCTAGAATTAAATTTATTATTGGAATAATTATGATGATTATGATTATTATTTGATCTAAATTGATTTTAATTTTGATTTTTAGACATGAATGCATGTTCATTTGATTTAAAAGTACCAAATTGAATCAACTTTTCTTCCTCTTGACGTAATAAATTTTGAAAAATGATATAAGTTAATTGAGTAGCTAAAATAGGAAGAGCAAGTTGAGAATGCACATTAGTAATAAACTGTTGAAATTTCCTAGGAAGACATTTATTTAAAATAATATGAATTAAACGGATAGCAGTTAAAGTTACTCCTAAACCATGCAATTGACTTTTAACGGAATTAAATTTTAACAAAAAATCATCCATATATTTGAAATCGGTATACATGAGATCCTCCAATTGATCTTGGAGTTGAATCTTTCTTGATTCATTTGGACCATCATAGGTGTTTTTCAAAATGTCCCATGTTGCATGAGTTGTAGTAGTGTTAGCAATTAAAACATATAATTCTAGATTGAGAGAAATCCCAATGAGGCCAAGTGGCTCCTCATTTTGAAGATTCCAAGCATCAATGTCAACTTGAGGAGCAGTGGTGGATGGAGCAGAAGAAGGATTTTGTACCAACATCTAGCATATGTTTGAAACAAAAAATGAAAGAAATGCGCATTTTCCAGGCATGATAGTTAGAATTGGTTAATTTAATATATGAAATTAATGTAGACATGACTTCACGATAACGTAAAAAAATTACATAAACGTTATAATTAAATAATAGCATGTTAGAAACAATGATAAGTGAATTCCAAAGAATTCTAAAAAGTAAGTTAATGCAATGTTAAAGAAGGTTTGATTGATTAAATAATGTTTTAAAAAAAAAAATTTGATAAAACTTTAATTTAAACTATAAAATTGAATTTGAAAAGTCTAATTCTATCGAAATGTTATTTTAAAACTTATTAAAACTAAATGAATATTGACTATTTTAAAAAATGATATAAAATTTTATTTAAGAAATGATTTAACAAACTATAGAAAGTTTATATAAAAACTATTTTAAAAAAATGTATTTAAACTATTTAAAACCAAATTAATTAAACTATTAAAGAAAAAAATGTACTATAAAATTCTTTTAAAATTAGAAAAAAAATAAAGCTCCCAAACTAATACTAAAAATTAGATCAAATGTTGTGAATGAAAGTAGTTAGAGGGATTGGTGCACATGAAGGAAGATTTGGTAGAAGAGTGCACAAAGGGAGTTACAAGCAAAAGGTAGGGCCGATCCAACTGTCAAAATTAGATTAAGGACTGCAATCAGCATTCAATATGCAGTTTGGAGTAGAGGCCTACAAGAAAGAGAAGATAGAAAGAGTATGCAGTGTGTGAGTTGGGAAATAGAAATTAAAATCAACAAATCCAATGGAGAATGAAGTGATGGGAGGAGAGACATAACGGTTGGAGAGGGCAGCAAAAGAGTTGAATAAAATTGCATAAACAAGGAATAAAGTTAATTCAAAAACTATGACCAAAAAGCAATAAATTTTGGGTTGCGAGAAGCTGAAACAAAACCAATATGCAGATCAGAATCTATCAAGAGGAGAGACATCGATTGAAGTTCATAAAACAAATGAATACAATGCACATTTGGAGAGGAGGGAGCGAATGTTGAAGAAGTTGTGAATGGAATGAGAGGCAGCTAGAATATGTGAACTTGAAAGCAAAGGCATCATCCAATGTTACGTGAGAGAGTAAAATATTGCAAGACAATGATATATGGTGATTTCCAATGTTATATGTTACGTTAGAATAACATAATATATGCAACTCCAAATGACATAATATCATATATAACAAAGAATAAAAATAACAAAAATTTGATTTATGAACAGAGATATTGATAAATAAAAAATAGAGATTTAAACGTCTAATCTTGCAAATCAACCACAACAGATTTAACTTGTAGATGAAAAATAAATATAGATTACAATGAAACATGCAAATGAACTAAAAAATACCTATTACAATAAATTTTTAAGACAAGAAAAAAAATTCAACCTTGTGGTTTGCCAATTGAGATTAGGAGTTTCTTTTTTTAAATGCAAGAAATGCAGTAAACTCTCTGGCGGCAAGCCTTCCAAAGAGGGTTAGAAAAAAAAATAGATATTAGAAAAACCTACAAGAACAAATGAGTTAAGAAATTAAACTTAACCTTCTCTGTCTTCAAAAACAAGGTGAGCTCCAAAAAATGGTAACCTTCAACAACTTTCACTCAAGCAAGGATTAGTAACCTCAAGCTCTAATACTATGAAAGTAAAAATAAAGAGAAAGGAAATAAACAAGAATCTAAGAGAGTTATTTGGAGAGAAGATTGTTACCATGAGAAATGAAAAAACTAGTAGCATACACCAAAAGAGCCAAGACAAGGAAACAAGAAGTTTTAAAAAGGGAAAAGAAAAGAAAAACCCTTTTAAATTAAGAGAGAGAGAGATAGAGAGAGAGAGAGAGAGAGAGAGAGAGAGAGAGAGAGACTCATTCACAATAAATTCATAGAGTAGAAATGAGAAAGAGGAGCATCTCTTAAATAGAGATGAAGAGAGGAGTTACTAAGTAACTCACCAATATATGAATGCAAACATCCATAATAGCTATGTGCAAAGTGTCAACACCCTCTTAACGAGGATAAACTATTTTCCTTAATAAAGGAATTAAAACAAATGAAATGTCCTCTCACTTGGACTAGAGGAAAAAATACATGTAGGAATTCCATAGGAATCCCCTAATTAAATAAATGTAGGATACCTTGGTTTATCCTAAATTAAATAAATACAACCAAGGAAAGATTAAATATTCTAACATGATTACTATGTTCACAAATTTTTTTGAATTTGAATTTTTGATAGGATAAGAATAAGTTATATTTGTGAGGTTGAATTGGTTGAGGCATGCTAGGCTGAAAGAACTAAAGGTCAAAGTTCCCACAACTAGCTAAAGGTTGATAGAGGCTATATTGTATCATAATTATTTACCCATCATGGAGAAATTTTATGTACTTATGGATAGAATAGACTATAGCTTTCATGGAAGTGAGTCAAGGAAGGCCAAGTCTAACTTGAAATAGATCATAAGTTGGGATGACAACAAGGGTGACATCTAAGGATTTCTTACCAAATTCTATGGGAAAGGTAATGGAACCATGGGTGGGATAATTAAAATCATGGAAATTGTGTATCATCACATCATATTTGTCATAAGAATCTTGTTGGAGGTGTCTAGTGTAAACATGTTTTTCAGTTATAACATTCACCATACAAGTAGGATATATGAGGACTCCATGAGAGATAAGACCATCAATATTCACAACAATGTAAAGAGGACCATCAGGTGCACTAATAGTCTCCTTATGATCAAATTTAACTCAAACCTCAAGTGTTGGATTGGGTTTAAGTTTGGACTAATCAATAAGGTTGAAAACATTATTGGCCTTGGTACATTTATCATCATATTTCACAATAGTAGGAGGATCAACAACAGTGGTGGAATAAGGTAAAAAATCAATAGACTCAATGGTGTTGGTAGGATGGGAAGGTAATAGATTGGTATAAATTTGCAAGTTTTGGTTGGGAGGGGAAATAGATTTATTTCCTTGAGCATTAACACCCTTAATAGATATAAAATTAGAATCAATAAGGTCTTGAACAATATACTTCAAATGGAAACATTTTTCAGTATCGTGACCAGGATGACAATGATATTGGCAAAAAGATCTGGGATCAAATTTTTTTGGGGTTTGTTTTGAAGGATCAATTGGCTTAATGGGAGGAATTTTTAAGACATTAGCATTAATCAATTTTGAAATCACATTATACAAAGATTTAAAAGAGGTGTAAAATTATGAGAAGGTCTAAAAATAGATGATAAAAAAGCCACACCTTTGGATGTTGCTGCCACTTGCACATTGATTTTTATTTGATGGATTATTAATCTTGATGAATCCTTTAGGTTTTTGAAACTTTTGGAATGATTGGGATGTGGCATCACTCTTATCAACTGAAGCCATTGGAGTGTTTCTCTCAAATTGACTCACTTGAAGTTGATAATTATGAAGCATTGTACACAATTGAGTAAAAGAAGAGAGTTCATAAAATAATATCTTCTCTTTGATGTATTTTTGTAAATTAGAAATACAAATATGTTCCATATCAATATTAGGCACATGATAAGAAATTTGAGCATGCAAATGCTTAAATATACCAATAAAATCAGTCAGTTTTTCTTTAACACCTTGTTTATAATGCATCAAATTAGTCAAAGAAATCTTAGGACCAATATTGTTATGAAATTTTTCAATGAAAGCATTAGAAAGTTTTAAAAAAGAATAAGGTGGTGTTATACACAGGCTCAGAAAGAGATTAGTAGCATCGGATTATCCAAAGCAATCAAACTACTAATAACCATCAATTTCCCTATAAATGATAAAAGACAAGAAATAGGTAAAGAAACTCAAAATGAAATGAAAAAACAAACACAGTTATCTAAACCTTTCTTATTACCTTCTTTTGCTTCTCTACACTCTTTCAGCGTGAGATATCTGGCACTCAAAGTTAATTCTTGTAGCATCCTGACTCAGAGCTTCAATAATATGATGAAGAGATAAAAAAAATATTTGAACAAAATGATAGCTTGATAATACTAAATTTGCTTGATAATATTGATCCTCAAAATGGTATTGAAAGTTGGTTTATATAGATTTTCAAAATCGAATGAATGGTTGAGATTAATTTAAGAAAATCATGAGCAGTGGTTAAGAATAATGGACAGTGGTTGATTTTGAGAAATTTCTTGGTTGCACGATGAGATAAGAGGGTTTGTTTCAATTTTGAACTCAAAAAGCAATGAGTTGATTTGGAAAAAGATGAGATGATGGAAAATAGACAATTTTTAGGATTTGGAAGATATTAGTTTCCAAAAATGCAATAATTAGGAGATTTTCATGATTTAATGCAAATTTGAAAAAGATTTTGATTTTTGCATTTTCATGATTTATTTAAAATTAGAAATTTGATCTATTTTTTTTAATTTCTTCATTTTTGAATTAAATGAAATTAGAAATTAGCCTAAAAATTGAATGAAATTAGGAATGATGAATTTGAATTTGGAGGAAATTGAAATTGAAATTAATTTTAGAAATTAATTTGATTAGAATAATTAAATAGTTAATTTAAATAATTTAGAATAATTATTTAAATTGTGGGATAATAGAAATTGAGTTTAATTAAATGATAAAGACCACTTAATTAAAGGTAAATTAATTAAATAATATTAATTATTTAATTAATATTAGGGGAGGTGATTAAATGATGAAGCAATTAGATTAGTGAGGAATTGGGATGAAGAATATTAGTTAGAAGAATTAAGATTAATTAATTAAATAATTATTCAACTAATAGAAGAACATTAGTATTAATGAGCACTCGCGAGTGTGAAACAATTTTAGGTATCTACATTTTGCCCCTCTTTGATACAATATGATTTTGAATGTTGTGTCAAAGAATGTCTGATTCAGATCCTGCCCCAACTTGCCCTGACGATAGCAGGTGGATTTGATGCCCTCTTGAGAAATTGAGTGAAATTGCACCAAATGAGCATCAATTTGTCAACAACGTTCTATTTCTATATGATGATGATGTATACAATGGTGATATGATTTCCCAACGATGATGAAATGATTTCTATGATGTATGAAATGGTTATAAGAATTTTATTTTATGAAGGTGATGATGTATGCATTGATTATATGATTCCTATATGATGATGATAATGAATGCAATTTTATTATACTTTGTATTGGATGCAATATTAGTGATTTATGGAAAACCTAAATGAAGGATGAATGACATGTTTGAGAACATGACCTTTGGACTGACTAAAGAAATTTAGTGAGAATAATGAATTAGTAAGAAGTAAAGACACTCATGTGTTTGTGGTTTCCATTATTTGTTGGAATATGCCACTAATTTGGGTATATCCATATCCTTGTAATCTATTTTTCTCAACAACCTATTATTGTTGTGTGGGGACTTCACATATGACAAGAGTCAACCAAGATTGACCATATCCTAGTCCTTGTCTATTTCTTTGTGTACATGGAAAAATAAGTTCTACCAGTCCTTGTTGTTCTCATCCTAGACCCGTAGTACCAGTATACCCAAATTGTTGCAACATTGAAAACCCATATCCATATTTACTAAGTGCCAATTCCACTGTTGGTGCATCTTGAGATTCTTTGTATAGCCACACATTAATATCTCCTTCTAAATATTCTTTAGTTAGTTCCCCACATCTGATGAATGTTGTGGAGGGTGGACATTTCAAAATGATAGGTTCTTCTATTTGGATCGGTCATGGTTGACCATATGACTTAGGAAATAGAGGGAGGTTGGTAATGGTGAAAGCTTATTCATAGCAATACTCATTGCATCCTTTATTTGTGACTGATATTTTTATACCCGAGTTTGGTGTGTTTTTGGAGATTGAAGTAGAACTACATGGTGGGCATGCTTCTTGATTTATAGGTACTTGGTTTTTGGTGTTACCCCTTAAGTTATTATATTGGAATGGATTGGGGTCTCCTTATATAATTATTTCCATGCCTTCATAAAAAAATTTAATGCATTGGTGGTAAGTAGAAGGTATTGATTGCATCTCATGTATCCAAGGATGTCCTAGTAGCATATTGTATCCCAGATCTAGATCCAAGTTTTGAAATGTTGCATTCTTGACAACTAGTCCTACCTTTATGGGTAAGACAAGGACTCCTTTTGAAGATATTTATACTTCATCATAAGATCTTATGTTTATCCTTCTAGCAATGTCAATGCTTACATCTAAGTACCCCAAGGTTTTTATGACTTTTAAAGTACAAATGTTTAGTCCTACTCCACCATCTATGAGGACTCGTTGGATCATGTGCTTGTGCACTTGCACTTACAGATGTAATGGATCATTATGAAGAGGCCTATTTAGGGGTACTATTTACATAAAAGTCTATACCATTTCCTAGAAGGTGGTTAGCGACCTAGGTGAGCTCATGAAACATTGAGATAGCCTCCTGGGTGTGGGACTTTCTCATGTGAGGTTGAATCTCTGGAGAAGGTCAGTTTCCTTTGAAATTAGGATGCATCTAACAACTAAATATCTTAAGGGGAAAAGGGAAAGAAAGATAACTTTAAATAAAATAGGGTGATACATCAGATTGAATCTTTTGATTTTCTCCTTCCTAAAACTGCACTTGAATTCAAAAAAATCATAAAACTACACTACCCAAATACTTATCAACTTAAATCCAACATGAAGATAAAAAATTGAATTCAATCCCATAAGGAATGCAACATTCACTAAATAATATTGAATCAAACTAAGATTACACAACATATAAATTTTTTAGATGATGAAATACATCCAAATATGCAGGCTAAAAATGCACTAAATAAATTTATTTCAGAATAGGCAAACCATAATTTTCACTAAAAATAGGAAAGGTTATTTACAATAATAAAAAGAATAACTATATGTTAATGAAACTGGAGAAGATCCCCAAAATATGTACATAATTGTCTTTTATGAGTTCGGGTATAACTCAGAGTAACACTAGAGTTCAAACCCTAACTAGGGTTAGGTTACAAAAAGATCAAGAAGACACTGAAAAAATTTGATCTCCAAGTGGAAAACATATAAGCGATAGGAAGAGGTCAAAATGAATGTCCCTGCAAAAAGAATTTCCACTCTGTAATAATTATTTCATCAAATTCATCATGCCCTTTCCTCTATGACATGTAGATATTTCTCCTAAGCTATATACAAGTGTAAAATTATCATAAAGAGGCTGGAAAGATCAGATTTCACCCATAGAAGTAATGACACCATAGAAGTGATAGGCAACAGAGAGTGATCACTGAAAGTTGTTGAGAGTAGTAAATAATCTATTTTTTTGACCTTCATTGATGAGAACACCTTGAAATAATTTTGTGCCTTGGTGTCTTACTATCTAATTTCTTTCCTACAACATGAACCCCATCGAAAGATCTATCGAACAAAAAAATTTATCAAAGGACAAAAGAACACCATCAAAGACATAAAATTACTAAAATCCATATCAACGAGACTAAGGAGAAGTCTCATTGAAATACACCTTTTTTGAACAAATACAATCCATCGAACAAACCTCGTAAGATACTGGCCGAAAAAGAACCCATCGATGAAAGATGTTCATCGATGAAACAAATAAATACCCCAGCGAAGAGGAAACTTCATTGAAAAATGGGCATCAAATAGACTGGAGAGAGCTTCATGAAAAATTTCATCAATGAGATAGAGTCATTGATGAATTCAAAATTTTATCCTTCATACAATAAATCTCATCGAAGCACTGGTGATGCAGAGGGTTTGACAATCTAGAGCTTTTCCTCACTCCTAGGTGCTTGTTTGACTGATCCAACCATCCAATGGTTTTTTTTGTTGGATCTTCCTCCAATTATGATCTCCAAGACCCTCTCTACCAACTTCTCCTCCAAGGTATAGCTGGTTTTTAGAAGACTCCAAGATTTCTAAGCTCAACTAGTCCAACTAGTTAACCAAAAGCCTAGTTTCCTTCACTAAACTCCACCTAGATTTCCAATCCCCTACCTAGGATCTTATCACACATTCACCAAGACTCTTAACACACTTATTTACCATTTCTTGGTCATTTTGCATCCATTCCAATACTCCAAGACTCTTTACCAATCCAATTGGTCATTATTTCACTAGGAGGCCTAATTGCTCAACTCCTACTAGGTCTATTTTCACTAATTTTGGCCAAATCCTCCCAAAATCTCCAAATTACTCTCCAAAAAAAATTTAAAATATTCAATACATCACCCAACATTGTTAGAATCCAAAACCCTGACCTCTGAAAGCACCCAAAACCCTAGTTTCTTGCAGGCCCTAAATTATAGCCTTTTAATTAGGCCTCTAGACCAGTCATCATGAATAATTGTGAAACTTGTCTCCAATATTTGATTCACCTCCTTCTAAATTTTAATCCTTTTAGGAGAATATCTAGTGCATCTACAAATTCCACTAAGTCCTTCCCAAAAGGTCATGGGTGCTCAATCAAATTCTTTCTTCTCACTGTCCTGGCTCACCTGGTTTCACCAGTCAGCCATAGGGATTCACTTTTGGCCTATGAAATTCATTAAAAAAACCAAAAATCTATCTATAGACCATAACCCTACTTCTCCCATGGTTTCATTCAATTCCACCAGAGGGATTTTAGGTTAGAGCCATTTCTAGCTAGGTAGCACTGTTTTGTCTCTGTCAAACCAGTGACCTTCAAAAACTTGTAACTTCACACCTAATAAACTTCAAAAAAAACTATCTATTGAATATGGAAGCAAAAATAAAACACTACACTTTAATGAATCCCGATCACCTATGCCAATTGATACACATCCGTACAGTAGCAAAGATACAGTGCAAATTACACAAATGTAGATACAGTCATCTGTACAAAGGTGTCAGAATTAAGTGTTTCAAACCAAAATCTCATTAACCTCTTAAAATAATAGAATCCATGCTTATATACCAAGCATGGGGTAGTTACATCAGTTCTAACTACATTTTTCCAATTCTTGCAAAAGTTGCTCAAGCAACTTTTCAAAGTTGCTAGCAACATTTTGTATTTTGAGCATTTTGACCTTGTTTGTCAACTCGATGATTTATGTTGACTTCTAAGACCCTAAATAGGATATGTAGGGTCCTAAAACATACCTCTAACCCATATTGCATTAAAATGGAAACTTTTCACAATTTGAAGCCAAAATGACCAAAAATTCCTAATGAGCACTAAGGCCCTTACAAACATGAAGTTAAACTATCATTGTATCCAACCCCTTGGGTATTATTCAAACACACACACAAACACCTAAAACAACCTTAAACAATACCAACACATGGAATAGGGAGGTGCCCTGCACCATACTCCCCTAGACAAAATAAATCAAGTCCCTTGAGTTAGGAGGTCTTCAATGGTGACCCTGTGTTTTAGAATGTCTAGCTCTATCATCCAAATGGCCTCAGCTTTAGGTAGTCCATGCCACTTGATGCGGTACTCCTTGTAGTTACCCTTCCTTGTCTTCATTATCACTTTACAATCTAGTACACTTTCCAATTGCAACGACTTTGGGGTAGGCAATTCTTTCACCCAATCATCATCCTCCAAATCTATAAGAGTGGATTGACCTATGTCTAGTGTTGGTCCCTTGCAGGGATATAGGTCATAAACATTAAAAATGGGCAAGATCCCCAAATCGGGAGGTAACTCCACCTCATAGGAATTATTGCCATAATTGTGCAAAATCTTCAAAGGCCCTATCTTTTTCATCAGTAATTTAGTAGGCTGACCCTTGGGTAGCCTTTCCTTCCTAAGATAGGCTAGTACTAGATCCCCAACCTTGAACTCCAAGTCTCTTCTAGTTTGATCATCTTTGGATTTGTACTTCTCCACTTGCTTTTCTAAAGTCTTATTAACTTGTTCATGCAGCTCCTTCATCTATTCAGAAAATGACTCTCCTTGAGCACTCCTCTTGTCCTTCAAAATGAGATCCCTCAACTCCAATATCCCTCTAGGATTGACCACATATACTATTTCAAAGGGGTTCTTCCCTATACTCCTATTAATGGAGTCATTATATGCAAATTTTGCTTGCCCTATGATGTGATCCCATGACTGTCCATGTTGTTTAGTCAAACACCTCAACAAATTTCCAAGTGACCTATTCACTACCTCTATTTGTCCATCTAATTTTGGATGGTAGGTTGAAGAGAAATACAAGTTTGTTCCAAGCATCTTCCATAGGGTCCTCCAAAAGTGACCCACAAACTATCTCTGTCACTTACAATATTCAGTGACAATCCATGGATCCTCACAATGTCCCTAAAGAATAGACTTGCAATTTGAGAAGCATCATTTGTTTGCTTGCATGGAATCAAGTGTGCCATTTTTCTAAAATGGTCCACCACCACAAACACACTATCATGATCCCTAGGTGTCTTTGGTAACCCCCAAAAAAAGTCCATGCTAAGGCACTCCCAAGGCCTTTGGGGTATAGATAAAGGTTGATACAACCCACTATTGTTGCTTTATCCTTTTTCTCTCTAAAAAATTTGACATTTCTCTACAAATCTCGTAACATTTGACTGCATCTTAGGCCAATAATAATGCCTATGCACCTGCTCCAATTTTTTATCCATTATAAAGTGGCCTCCCAAGCTCCCTTGGTGTTTCTCCTTCACAATATTTTCCCTCATTGAGCACTGAGGTATACACATAAGGTGACCATTAAACAATAGGCCTTCCTACAATACAAACTCACTAAAATCCACCTTGAATCCCTACTGAAATTTCACACATGCCTCATAGGATTCTCTGAAATCTTTGTCCTCCTTGTAGATGTCCTTCAAATCATCCATCCCTACACTTTGTAGTTGTACCTCTTGGATTGTGAGTACTCTTCTACTAAGAGCATCTGCAACCTTGTTGCTAACCCCCTTCATATGATTTATAACAAATGTATAAGCCTACAATGATTCTACCCACTTCATGTGCCTCCGATTTAGTTTTTCTTGTCCATTCAGGAAACTTAGAGCATGGTTATCAGTGTAGACCACAAACTCTCTAGGTAATAGATAGTGTCTCCACTTCTTAATGGCTTGAACCATAGCATATAACTCCAAATCATAGGTGGAGTACTTTTGTTTAGCCTCATTCAACTTTTCAGAGAAGAAAGCTACAGGATTTCCTTCTTGGCTTAACACTGCTCCACTAGCCAACTTGCTAGCATCATACTCTACCACAAAGAGTTTATTGAAATTAGGGAACCTAAGAGTAGGTAGTTCTACAATCCTCTTCTTTAACATTTCAAACCCTTGGTTTTTTGCCACAGTCCATTCAAACTTACATTTGATTCCACCTTTTATGGTATTAAGTATAGGGGCACACATGTGACAAAAAGTTCTCGCAAACTTCCTATAGTAGGAGGCCAACCCATGGAAAATCCTAACATCCCCTATGATCCTAGGTGTAGGCCATTCCAAAATGGACTTAACTTTATCAAGGTCCATCTTCATACATCCATTAGCAACCACAAAACCAAGGTAAACTAGTTCAATTTTGATAAATTCACACTTTTCTTGATTTATCATCAACTTCTCTTGATGTATCTTCCTTAAGACCATCCCCAAATGCTTCATGTTCTCCTCCTTGGACCTGCTAAAGATCAAAATATCATCAAGGTAAACTATTACAAACTTACCAATGAACTCTGCTAGCACTTCCTTCATGAGCCTCATGAATGTGCTAGGTTCATTACTTAGGCCAAAGGGCATTACTAGCCACTCAAATAGACCCTCATTGGTCTTAAAAGTTGTCTTCCACTCATCACCAGGCCTCACTCTTATCTGATGATACCCCGACTTCAATTCCACCTTTGAGAAGTAGCAAGATCCTCCTAAATTGTCCATCAAATCTTCTATCCGGGGCATTGGAAATCTATATCTGATTGTGATCTTATTTATAGCCCTGGAGTCCATACACATCCTCCATTTTCCATCCTTCTTAGGTGCAAGTATTGTTGGAAAAGCACATGGGCTCAAACTCTTCCTTATTAACCCCTTATCCAAAAAATCTTGAATCTGTTTTGCTATCTCTGCATTTTGACTTGGTGTCATCTTGTATGCTACTTTGTTAGGAAAATTTTCTCTAGGAATGAGGTCAATCTGATGACTCACTTCCCTCATAGGTGGTAATGCACTTGGAAAACCATTATCTACTATTTCATGGTACTTCTCCAACAATGCTTGTATCTCTGGTGGAAAACTGACTTTCTCCTTAGTTTCCTCCTTTGGTTTTATCACTACTACACAACAGACTCCTTTATCCTTCTTCATGGCCTTTAGAAACTCTTTCCCACTCAATAACATCACACTTCTCCCCACATGCTTCTCTTCATTGCATTCTTGCAATGGATCCATTTGGAACTTCTTTCCTAGCATGGTGATGACATAATTATTCTTCTGTCCATCATGTATTGCTTTGACATCATACTACCATGGACATCCTAGGAGAAGATTGCATGCATCCACAGGTAGTATGTCACATAGGACCTTGTCCTTATACTCTCCAATCTCAAACTCAACCATAGTTTTCTCATCTACCACTATTTTTTGACCCTTATTCAACCATGAAACCTTATGGGGTGTGGTATGAGGTATCCTTCTCAACTTTAATTTATCCACCATCTTTGTGGATATTCTTAGTGGATCCATAGTCCACTATCACTTTGCAAATCTTCCCATGAGACGTACAAGTTGTTTTAAAAATTCATTCTTTGTGGTGGCTCTATAGTGCTAGGCACTTTCAACAAGGTTCTCCTTAACATCAAGTTCTCTCCACCCAATATTGGCCCTACCTTGGAGATGGGATAAGTAACAATTTGAGTGTCATTCTCTTGTACCAATTGATTCCTTCTATCCCCCATTGAAGATGAGGAAGTCTTTTTAGGACACCTGCCCATTGTGTGACCCACTTGGTTGCAATTATAACACATGCCAGTGAAAACTGAATTAGATCTCCCTTGGGGCTGGAACCTACCTCTTGGTGGTCCTCTACTTCTATATCCTCCCCTTTGGAAAGATCCTCTATATTGGTTTCCCCCACCATTATCCATGGAATTATTGTCTTTTTGTCTATTAGGGTTTTGTCCCCGACCAAAGTTACTTCTTCCTCTTTGGAACCCTCTATTATTGTTGCCACCTCTTCCCCTTTGATGGAATTCATTCCTCCTTCTAGCCTTATCCTCTTCTCTAAAGGCCAATTGGAAACATTTGTGCATACTGTCAAGAGCCATCATGATAATCTCATCTTGACTCCCTTGTCTTAACCCATTAAGGTACCTGGCTACCTTCTCCATTTCATCTTCTTGTCTCCTAGCCCTTAGGCTTAGTTTATGGAACTCCTCTGTGTAAGCACTCACTGACATTTCTTTTTGTCTTAGATTCTATAGCTTTTGATATATTTGTATTTCATAATCAGTAGGCAAGAATTGTGCCCTCAATATGATTTTCATCCTCTCCCAAGAAACAATCTTTTTCTTTCCACTTCTTATCCTCTCATCCTGCATCATGTTCCACCACACTAATGCAAATCCTTTGAGTCTATCCTTAGCATAGATGACTCTCTTCTCCTCTGAGACTTCTTTGTAATCAAATTGGTTGTCAATGGCTTCAAGCCAATCCAACAACTCTTCTCCATTTAGGCTACCACAGTAATATGGTATGTGTTCCATGCTATCCTTGTTTAAATAATTGAAGGCATCTAAGAATACCTTTTGTTCTTTGTCCATCTCAGTTTCTTTCCCTTTGTTTGATGACTCTTTTATCTAACTTTCAGCCCCATCACTCTCATCTCCCCATTCTGTGATCTTCTTTTTGTCCTTTGTCTCGGACACACTAGCCTTCTCCAAGAGGCCCTATACCAATTCCACTATGGACTCCCTACTCATTTCCTTAGGAGGCATGATTTCAACCTCTTGACTCTCTTCCCCTTTAGAAATACACAATCTTCAAGCTATTCTAGCTCTGATACCACTCTAATGTAGAGGGTTTGATAATCTAGAGATTTTCCTCACTCCTAGGTGCTTGTTTGACCAATCCAACCATCAAATGGTTGTTATTTGTTGGATCTTCCTCCAATTAGGATCTCCAAGACCCTCTCTACCAACTTCTCCTCCAAGGTATAGCTGGTTTTTAGAAGACTCCAAGATTTCTAAGCTCAACTAGTCCAACTAGTTAACCAAAAGCCTAGTTTCCTTCATTAAAACTCCACCTAGATTTCCAATCCCCTACCTAGGATCTTCTCACACATTCACCAAGAATATTAACACACTTCTTGACCCTTTCTTGGTCATTCTACATCCATTCCAATACTCCAAGACTCTTTACCAATCCAATTGGTCATTATTTCACTAGGAGGCCTAATTGCTCAACTCCTACTAGGTCTATTTTCACCAATTTTGTCCAAATGCTCCCAAAATATTGAAATGATTCCCAAAAAAAACTTTAAAATCTTCAATACATCACCCAACACTATCAGAATCCAAAACTATGACCTCTAAAAGCACCCAAAACCCTAGTTTCTTGTAGGCCCTATATTATTGCCTATTAATTAGGCCTCTGGACCAGTCAGCATGAATAATTGTGAAAATTTTCTCCAATCTTTGATTCACCTCCTTCCACCTTCAAATTATTTTAGGAGACTATCTATTGAATCTACAAATTACACTAAGTCCTTCCCAAAAGGTCGTGGGTGCTCAATCAAATTCTTTCTTATCCATGTCCTGGCTCACCTGGTTTCACCAGGCAGCCATACGGATTCACTTTTGGCCTATGAAATCCATTGAAAAAACCAAAAAAAAAACACTATCTACAGATCCTAACCCTACTTCCCCTATGGTTTCAGTCAATTCCACTAGAGGGATTTTAGGTTAGAGCCATTTCTAGCTAGGTAGCACTATTTTGTATCTGTCAAATCACTGACCTACAAAAACTTGTAAATTAACACCTAATAAACTTCAAAACAAACTATCTATTGCATATGGAAGAAGAAAGAAAATTATACACTTTCATGGAGCCCGATCACCTATGCCAATCTGTATACAGCTGTACAGTAGCAAAGATACAGTGCAGATTACACAAATGTAGATAGAGTCATCCATACAGAGGTGTCACAATTAAGTGTTTCAAACCAAAATCTGATTAACCTCTTCAAAGCATCAAATCCATGCTCATATACTGAGCATGGGGTAGTTACATTAGTTCTAACTACATTTTGCCAATTCTTGCAAAAGTTGCTAGCAACATTTTGTATTTTAAGCATTTTGACCTTGTTTGTCAACTCGATGATTGATGTTGACTTCTAAGACCCTAAATACGATATGTAGGGTCCTAAAACATACCTCTAACCCATATGGCATTAAAATGGAAAATTTTCACAATTTGAAGCCAAAATGACCCAAAATTCCTAATGAGCACTAAGGCCCTTACAAACATGAAGTTAAACTATCATTGTATCCAACCCCTTGGGTATTATTCTAAGACACACACAAACACCTAAAACAACCTTAAACAACAGCAACACATGGAATAGGGAGGTTCCCGGTACCAACTAGGAATGTCGATGAAACTCAAAAAAGGATTCATCAAAATCACCATCCCTTCCAAAACCACCATGTGTTTGCCTCTCATTGGCCTTCAATTAAAATTGTGGACCCCGCCGCAAACCATTCCCCTTGTTGCATTGTCAGTCAAACTAGATGAGATCCCATTGATATGATTATTGATGAAAGAAGCTCATCGAAGAAATCAAATATTGCTCCAGTGAAACATGAAACTCATCGACATCCAAATGTCGATGAGACTAAGGAACAGTCTTATCGAAATTGTCTTTTCGAACAACTTGGGCCAATCAATGAAGATCTCCTGATACTCTCTGAACACAAGTGTTGGAAATAATGGGAAGTATGTAATGAGAGGGGAGGGGTGATTCAGTACCTCTAAAACTTTTATCTCTTTAACCTTAATCCATTTAGTAATCCATTGTATTTCCAACCATTTATTCTATCCTATCTTTGTGTTAGTTATATCAATTCATAAACTAAAAAAACATGTAAACATTCATAGAAGCATTCATGAAATTTAATGACACATAAAACAAGATATGGAAACATAGAAAACTCTTGTTAGAAGGTAAAAACTGTGATGGGGATGGCACCCAGAAAAACTTCACTATCTTTAGATTGGAAGGGGTCAGTTAAGGCTTACAATTTTGATCACTTATGATGATCTACCCTATTAGGAGTATTATGTGGAGATTGGTTAAGGTCTACTATATTAATAGATTTAGCAACACTATTTAGTATGCACTCAGTTAAGAGATTTACATATCTAGATTGTTAAATCCACCTTTCTTGAAAGGATTTCTTCTATTTGCTATATTTTTTAGAATGTAGACAAAAATACTCAATGACCTGAGTGTATGCAATCTTCAATTGCTGATTATAGATCCATTAAAATCACATGTATAAAGTATCACCTAATGTGATTTATTAATACCTTTGTTTCTCGATAGCCTTGATTCTTGGTTCTTGATAACCAAATTCATCTTTTGTTGTTCTGCTTCTTGAAACTCTCAGTTTGATCCATAGATGTGCTTCTTGGCTACTTTCATCCTCACATTCCTATGAAATGAATGATTAAACATATATTTATACAATATATTGACCTAGTTAAGTTTCACATATTACAAAGATAACTCTATGATCGAAGGTTTACAGCTTGACCTTGATCTCCTAGTTTGCATGTTTTTAATAAGTTAGAATGATTAAAACAATTACAATTATCTTTCTTGTCCCTCAAGAAATGGTTTTAAATCAAATCAAAACTCTAAATATAAAACATAATTGTTTTATTTTATGTGGAAGTGAGATCCACTTTTCTCAGGATATAACTTACTTTCGGTGTCTGATGCTCAAGTTGCTCTTTTTTTATTTTGTCAGTGTTCCCTTGTTGAATTGTCTGTCGGATTCCTCCTCAACATTTTTAGTTTGCACTGTAAAAGTGTGTCGCTGGGTTTCTCTATACTTATCACTTTCAGTCTAAACTGAAATATGTCTTTTGGTGTAGTGTTACAGACGGTTCAAAGAATTGTTTTCCCTTTTCATATACTAATGGAAAAAATAATGTCTTCAATCTCCCCCATTGACATTAGTATAAAAAACTGATATGTGTAAAATACTAAACTATGTAGTATGTACACCATGTGTTTACTTTGTCATTTATGACTCCCCCTATGTATATGTCGATATAGTATATGTATATACCTATATACTTGCCTTTATACTATACTCCCTTTTCACTTATGTTCATATCATTCTCCTTTTAACATTGTACATATCATCATTTTCCCCTTTTTTCTCTAGATGTATTATACATATCATTTTCCCCCTTTTTGATAGTAAGGGCAAAGGTGTATACTTACAACTTATCAAAAAAATGGGAAAGAGAAGTCTTCATATCCTCCATCATTTTCACCCATTTCTCCTTTAGGTTCTCAAGAGCCATGTTCTCTAGTGTGATCTTGGCATGCATATCATAGATGTTGTCTACTACAGACATCTCAGGGGTGGCAGTTAGCTGTCTTTCCAAAGTCATGTGTTGTTGCAGAAGTGTAAGGTTTGGCAATAGTTGAGCCTGTAGCTCGGTAACCTCATCTCTAAACTGTGATTCTTCTTCCCAAATTTCTTGTCTCAACCTTTTGGTTTCTATTATCTTTTCATAATGCAGTTTGATTGCATTGTCATTTACGGTTAGACCTTGTGCACTTGCATTTTGATAAGAATCTATCTTTTCTATATTATCACTAATTTCCTTAGTGAATTTCTCTAAGGTGCGCAACTTCTGAACTAAGGCTAATGCTTCTGAAATGATAGAGTCTAATTTGTTTGCTAATTCAGAAAGATTTACCTTATTTTCTATCACTTCTTGGTTGATCTTTTCAATTAATTTGTAAAGATATTTTTGCTCCGCTCCTTCAATGGCTTTTTCTGCATCCACATTTTGGTTTTTGATGGCTTCAATTAGAATGGAAAGTTTCTCCAGAATGGGGGCATTGTGATCAACATCAATGTCAGGAACTATTTGGTGTAACATATCTCTTGTATTTTCCAGCACTACAGAGTCCCTGTGCTCTTTTCTAAGATTTTCTTGTAAAGCTTTTCTTTGAAAAAATTCTCTGTATTCTTGGATAGATTCATAATCCAAAGTAGTTGGATCACACTTGGGTATCTCAATTATTTTTTCAAGTATTACTTCTAACTTTCTCTTCTTGGTTTTCTTCTTCTTCTTGTGAGATGCACCTGTATGTAGTACCATAGCAAGTTTTTATGCTTGGTTTGATGTGCTGGATGAAGGCTTTGGTGGTGTTGTACCTTTTTCTTGTTTCACAGGGTTTTCCTTTTGGTTGTGTGTGGATGTCTTCTTATCAACCTTCGATGTATCTGCAACATCTCCTTCGATTTCCTTAGGAGTGGTATCAACTAGCTTATCTTGTTCACCTTTCTCTTTTTTCACTTCATCTGTATCTTTCATTTGTGCATCCTTTTTGGTATGATCTCCATATTTTTGTGTGTGATCTATATTTGTAACATTGTTTTCTCCACCAATGACTATCTATTCATCGGTTGTCTCTTTCTTTTCTTCTTCCACTACATCCTCGGGAATGCTTGTTTCCTTATCAGGTGACTTCTCCTTTTCTGAGATTATATTGATAGCTTGTATCAACAATGGTATTTTTTGTGGTGTGTCTACCTGTACAAAATCTGTAGTAGTTTCCTATTCATCAGTTTGGTCTTAGACAATAGTGACATCTTCATCTTTCTATACCTCATCTGCAGGATTTTCTCCGGCAATATCAATAATAGTATTATCGGGCCATGTCTCATCTGCAATGTCCATATCCTTGTTGGATTTTGTGTTCAATGATTCTTCATTAACATCCTCATCAATAATAAGAATATGTGCGGGGCTCTATTTACCTTGATCATCTTTATTATGTTTCTTGTCGGTAAGAGCTATTTGTGGCTCGGGACTTGTATCCTTTTTAGGTATATCAAGTATCTTTCTCCATTTAGCCTCACTCTTCCTATCTAGCTTAATTAGATATCCTTGAAGCACTTGGTAGGATCTTAACTTTGGTGAGAACCTTTTGGAGTGTTTCTTCATCATTTTTTTAATCTCCTCCATTTTAGACTCGGGTGGCATGACAGAAACTAGGGCTCTTTCCCTTATCTATTTCTCATAATGTGATGCAAATGTCCATATTGCCAATAATATATTTATAAGTTATTTTGACATCTTATCTTCCAATTGTATTGGAACATATTTGAATGCACACATCATTGTGATAATTGCCTCTTCTATCTTATTATGGTCCTCAGTTTCCATAGTTAGCCAGTTTTTAATCTTGCGATCATTTGTTGTACCTGATTTGATAATAGAAGCACATACCACATCAATTGTAGAAGGAAGTATGATCTTGACAACTTGTACATATTTTCCATCCTGCTCTGTGTCTTCTATGTTTTCCTTAGTTATGAGGAACTTTCTTCTTTTTGTTGGGCCCTTTTTCCCTTTTTAAGGTTGTTAGGATTGGATAATACTAAGAAGGGGGGTTGAATCAGTATTATAGTACTTCATTAAATTATTCAAACATTTAAAAATTAACCATAAACTTGTAGTAAAGAAAAGAACATAAGAAAATGACACAGTACTCATAACACCATATTTTGTTTTCGAGGAAACCCTGGCCAAGGGAAAACCCCGGTGGGGTTGGTACCCACAAGCATGTACTAAAGTATAATGTCCCTATTAGGAGACCTAGCCCTGTTAGGAGATGAATATTACATAGTACATTTCCTTGTTAAAGGAATTACAACCCTGTTAAAGGTTCACATCACCCTATTAGGGGCCAACTAAGCTTACAGCTCTTACAAATTAATTTTGTTTACAAAGTGTTCCCAGTCATGAACAAAACAAGCAACACTGGTGCTTAGATAGTTCCTTTATAGTTCTTCAATGATCTCTGTCATTCTTTTCTCTGCTATTCACTCAAAAACTCATCCAACTGTCCATTAACAACATATATATTTATCAGAAAGATCTTACATATATATCTCACAACTTTACAAAGTTGGCTCCCAATATGAATATTACTAATATTACAAAGTCGGCCTTCAATACAAAATACATTTAATATAGTAAATATCAAATGCATAATCAGATATCTTTCATAGTCAATGTTTAGGTTATAAACAACCAGAATCCAACTTTGATTTCCTGAAGTCCATGTCATACTCTCTCAATCTTCGCTACTATCCAACTACTCTGTATCACCGTTCTGCTGTAGTCTGTCTATCTTCAATTCTTTCTAACTTTTCATAGACATTACCAAAACCAAATCAATCTTAGGTGGAGTTCATACATACCCCATACTTTCTTCCTCTAATCTTTCTTTCCCTAATTCATCTATCTCGATCTCCGATATCCAAAATACTTTTGTATCTTTGTTTCTATACTTAGTCAATTTCTGAATCAACAAAACTTATCTTTATAGGAATCGATCTGAAAACCAGATGTGTTGCCATAAATGACAACCAAAAATTGAATCACATTTACACAAAATTGATCACTTTCCAACAATATCTCCCTTTGGCATTGATGACAACACTTAGAAAAAATGAATAAGTGTTCCAACAAAAATTGTCTCCTCTATGTTCTCTCCTTCCTCTTCTAGTCTCTTCTCCCATTTTCTCTTCTCCTCTTTTATATTTTTTTTCTCACTTTTATATCTTTTTTTTTATTAATTATTTTTTCTTCATCTTCTCTCTTCTCCCCCTTTGACAACAATGACAAAGGTGCATACAAAACAATAGGATTTAGTGCTCTCTCACCAGTTTTAGAATGTCTTCAAAGGAATCTTCCAAGATATTCACTTATGTACTCCATGACTTGAACAATATCTGACTGATATGAATGATTCCATTCAATGCAAATGATGTAGTCTCAGCTTCTTTCAATTATGTGGGCATAGATTTAGTCAATGAATATGTTACTTTCTCTAAGTCTGATAAATGAACCTCAAGTATGGATAGCTTAGGAGTGATTAAACTCTTCAACAAATTAAATCTTGTCATCACTCTCCCTTTCTCATTATCCAAAACACTGAGTTTTTCCAAAATTTGTGTGACTTCCTTGTCTAACTCTGTTATAGATTGTGAAGATGCTTCACAATTTTCCATCATACTATTCACATTTGCCCTCTCCTTGGCAATAATGTCTTCCATGTTCTGAACATGCCTGATAGGATTCATACAATAACTAAACAATTTTCTCCCATGTCCAATGTAGCTCTTTGCATTTGTCAAACAAGTTTTCATAATGCCTAAGTCCCATGTGATTGACTTGCAAACTTCTATTAACTTCTCTGAATATTTCTTCTATGCCTTCTCCTCTGCAATCTTTATCAAATTCTCATAGTGCCCATCAAATTCATCAAGTGTAATTCTCAGATTTTCAATGTCATCTTTCTGCTAGAAAATAATACGTACTGGAAGAAATTTTTTCATAGTATCAATTGCTCTTGTAATTACTTTAGCCTTTTTGTCTCCTTTCTGATCTTTCCTTAGCTTTGTTTAAACTAGTAAATGCCAATTTGACCAATTCAACTTCATCCATGCTATCAACATTTACATCCCTGCTTGCCAACAATGAGATAGATGAAGTGTTTACCTCTTTCTGTTCATCCTCTTTCTATTTTGTCTTATGTTATTCTTCCTTCTTCTGCTCTACTTCCTATTTCTATTCTGCTTCATCTGCTATAGAGGTGTCCACATTCCCTAAAAATGGATCATTTTCATCTTGAGATGTGTCAAGAGTCACTGGCACACCAGAAACATAGAAGTCTGGTGGTGGATCTACTTCACTTATCTCATCATTAGTCTTGTTTTCTTTAGAGCTTTCTCCCATTCCTAATTGTGTAGGTGAAGTGGTCTTAGGAGGTGAGGGCTTGTCAGAAGTAGTATTCATCAATATCTTTTCTAGTGCCTTTTGATTTTCCTCAGTGACTTCATCATATTTCCTCACCATGATTTTCAACAATTTTACCTTGGTCCTTAGTAAAGGTTTCAATTCCTTGAATATTCTTTCCCTTTCTTGTAATGATATTACAAGCAACATGTTATCAATTTCTTGATTCCTGATTGTATCATCCTCAATCTATGCTAAGTTTTTTCTTGTTTCCAATCTCCCATACAAGTCCTTAGGTATACTTCCTTCAATTTCTAATAGAGTCTTTTTGAAAGTAAGTAGATGATCAATCACAATGTCTTCAACTTTGAGCTTATCTGAATCTCCATATCTGTCATAATATCTATCAATTGTGACCAGTTTACCTTGTTCTATTGCTCTCTTCTCTATCATTTTCATGTCAGGCTTCCATATGTGCTTCTCTATTTTCTTCTCTTCTCTCACTATGATATGCTCTTTAGGTGATGTATGCATGCTTGATCTAGTTACTCTATGAGTGATGTTCTTTGTTTGTGATGTCTTCTATGATGGAGGAGGTGGACTGTCTACCATTACTACCTCATGAGTGGGAGGGGATGTAGTACTTCCACTTGCTAGTCCAAGAGATCTATCTATAATCTTCTTATTCTCTTCTTTCAGTTCTTCTTCTGTCAACCCAGCTTTTACACCACAATCATGCACAAGGTTTTCAATTTTTATTTTCCTCAAACCTCTAGTTTGTTCCTCTCTCACCTTTGCTGACTTCTCCTCATATGTTCCCCATCTTTCTTCTGATGGATCAACTTCTGATGCAAGAACATGTTCTACTTGCATGGTAAGTGCCTCAGAACTTACTTCATAACCCATAGGATAACACCATTTCTTTCTAGGTGTAACTGCTTCAAAACATACACAATAATTTTCAACCATGAAATAGATTGTATCCTTGTATTTTTCAACAATATCCTCATGTATCTTGTATCTAGTTTTCATTTGTCTCTAAAGGATTTTAATCATAGCAAACAATTCTCCATCAACCCATGTAGTATTCTATCTTTTGTAGTTATGTGAGATTAGAATACCAGTAGGTATCCCAAATTTCCAACCACTAGGATGTAAGCCAAGAAATTTTTGCTCAATGTGTATAAACATATGCATCAAAAATGAACCAAATTTGAAGGTCTTAGTTTTGTCCTTCTTCACTAGCTTCACATTTTCAAGAAATTGTTGTGCCAGAACTTCACATAGGTTATACTTCACATTCTCCTTCACCATTCTCCATGCCATCATGATTACTCCTACAGATGCTAAGTTAGGTCTACTGTTGTAGTAGAATATGTATCCAAGTATCATAGAAATGTCCCACATCTTGCTGAAAGATGTCATTCACAGTCATGGCCTGTGTGTCCCATTTAGAATGAGTTAGGGTTTCAACTTATTTATTTACATGTTTCTCTCCAATAGGAATGACTTTGGTGTTGTCTAGTCTAGTGATTTCATGAATTAGGTCACTATAAATCTTCACAGGTTGATCACCTATCCAAATGAACTGATCATAAACCCTTCTCAACAGTATCTTAAACCATTCATCTTCATCAAATTTGCATAAGTCCATAATTTTCATTATGCTCAATTGATCAATGTGTTTGTATTCTTCTTTCATGACTCCATTATCAGTCATATATTCCATCTTATTTGATATCTCATTAATTCCCAGTATATCATACTTACAATGTATGTAAGCCCTAATATCTTCTACATGTAACATGCCATACAGGGTTTGAGAAAATTCTCCTTCTGGATCCTCTTCATAGGACTTAAATGGATGTTTCTTAAATTTGTACCTAGGTCGATCTACAACATCAAAAATAATAGGTGCATCCATAGCTAGATTATGTAAAATACCTTTCTTTCACTGAATTCCATGTTTATGCTTCAATCGATCACACATGACAAATGTAGAATAGACTGAATCTCTCTACTCTCTGATCTCCTTAGCTCACTCTTCTTCAAATGGTAAAGAGATAGCTCATCGAATGGTGCTTTATACAAGTCTAAGTCATAAATTTCACTTTTACTCAAAACTCTCTAGTCGGCTATTAGATCTTGCAAAAAAATATATGTGTTGACTGATGTTGCACTCTCAGATGTATACTATATGATATTGGCCAAGTTCATACCTAAGCTCACTTGAGCTCAATCCATAAATTTTGCGGCAAGATATATTCTGATGTATGTATCCAATGCTCCCCCTAAGGCCATGATCGGCCAATTAGGTTGATTCTATTTTACAACCATCAGGTGAAGATCCAGTAGCATCTACTGACTCTCCTTGAATTGATGTCTCACTTGTTTCTTTGATCTTCCATATCTTACCTCTATTTTTATCTTTCGCTTTCTTTAAACAACTTTCAAAATCACTCTTCAAATCTACAACACTCTTACCAATATCATTTCCATTCTTCTATGAATTCATAGGAGGTAGTACTCTTTTGTTGTCTAATCCATTATACCTGCAAAACTTCTCTATATGTCCTAGTTTATTACATTTGTAACATATAGGAGGTCTTCTTTCCTAATTAACTTGCAGCTTACAGTACTTTGCAATGTGTCCAATTTTGCTAAATTTGTAGCATGTAGGTTTCACTATAGATTCTCTTCCATTGTCTTGTCTATATCCAGATTGATTAGGTTTTCTGCATTCTTCTTTCTTGTGCCCATAGCCATTACAATTAAAACAATAACCAAAAAAATTTCTAAAAGGAGCATACCTCTGCAGTCTCTCTTCATGTGTCCAAATTTGTTGCAACCAAAGCATCTACCTCTAAAGGGTCTGATCTTCTATCTAGGTTCTTCAATAGAAGGTTTCTTAGCTTCAATCTTCTCATTGGATTTCTCTTCCTAGTTCTTTGAACATTTAGCTTCATTGAAGCCAATACCAGTCATATACCCTTTAGGTTTATTTTTGTCTCTTTGTTCATCAATCAAATCACTGGTTGTGTGAAGTTTCTCAATGTGTTTCTTTGCTTCAACAAGTTCACCTTTTATAATCTGATTGTATTTCTCCATTTCTAGATACTTGTTCTTATAGTTGTCAGCCTCATTCTTCCTTTGATCTAATGCACTATTTAAAGCTTCTTCAAATTTCATCTTAGCATCCTTCTGTATCTATATTTCTTTTTCCATAGTCTCATTTTCAAGTTTCAAAGTCTCATTCTCTTTTGTTAGTTGCCTCACTTGATCTGAATTGTCTTCATCTAAATCCTCTTTTATCTAAATCGTAAGATCTTGTCTTTGACTTCTGGAAAGCTCGAGTTGTTCCTTAAATTTATTTATAAATTTATCAGCCCTTCGCATGCTGAACCTCAACTCTCCATTTTATTCTTTTGCTTTGTCTAGGTCTTCAAGTGCAGCATCAATGTTTTCTTGCAAACTGTCTAAATCCATTCTGATCTCCCTCAAGTTGTTAGACTTTCTCTCCAAGGGCCAGAAGCTCTGATACCAATTGTTAGGATTGGATAATACTAAGAGGGGGGGTGAATCAGTATTATAGTACTTTATTAAATTCTTCAACCATTTAAACATTAACCATAAACTTACAGTAAAGAAAAGAACATAAGAAAATGACACAGTACTCATAACACCATTTTTTTTTTGAGGAAACCCTAGCCAAGGGAAAACTCCAGTGGGGGTGGTACCCACAAGAATGTACTAAAGTATAATGTCCTTGTTATGATACCTAGCCCTGTTAGGAGCTGAATATTAAATAGCACATTTCCTTGTTAAAGGAATTACAACCTTGTTAAAGATTCACAACACCCTGTTAGGGGCCAACTGAGCTTACACCTCTTACAAAGTAATTATGTTTACAAAGTGTTCTCAATCATGAAAAAAACAAGGAAAACTAGTGCTTAGATAGTTCCTTTATAGTTTTTCAATGATCTCTATCATTCTCTACTCTTCTATTTGCTCAAAAACTCATCCAACTGTACATCAACAACATATATGTTTATCAAAAATATCTTACATATATATCTCACAACTTTACAAATTCAGCTCCCAATATGAATATTATAAGTATTACAAAGTCGGCCTTCATTAAAAAAATACATTTAATATATTAAATATCAAATGCATAGTCAGCTCTCTTGCATAGTCAATGTGTAGATTATCAACAACCAAAATCCAACTTTGATTTCCTGGAGTCCATGTCATACTCTCTCAATCTTCACTATTGTCCAACTGCTCTATATCGTTGTTCTACTGCAGTCTCTCTATCTTCAATTCTTTCTAAATTTTTGTAGACATTACAAAAAATAAATAGATCTTAGGTGGAGGTCATACATACCCCATATTGTCTTCCTCTAAGATCTCTTTCCCTAATTCATTGATATCGAACTTTGATATCCAAAATACTTTTGTATCTCAGTTTCTATACTTAGTCAATTTTTGAATCAACAAAACTTATCTTTATAGGAATCGATCTGAAACCCAGATGTGTTTCCATAAATGAAAACCAAAAATTGAATCACATTTACACAAAATTGATCACTTGCCAATAGATTCTTTCTTTTATAGGTCCTTACTTTACCTTTATTGATCGGTGAAGGAATTGCATCCTTTGCTATCTGACTCCTAGTCCTAGATGCAGAAGCAGTCCTTGGTTTATTTTCTGGTGGTGGAAGTGGTGTATCACACTCTGTGGATTCTGAGTCACTCTCCTTCTCAGCTTCACCGATGGGTGACTGACCCTCAGTTTCTTTTGTCTATTTTTTTTCCTTCATTCACTGACAACTTTTTCTTCAAGGTCTTAACCATTTTATCTTTCTTCCTGACAATCTTTTTCACAACTAAGCCAATTTTTATCCTTTCTTTGGCTTCCTCATAAGTTCCAAACTTGGTTTTTGATTTATCCAATGGTTCATTTATCAACTCCTCAATAACATTTGATGCTTGATCTATGTTAACCTCATAGTCAAGTGGTGCTAGCCATGTTGTCCTTGGTACAACTTGCTTGATATAGGTGTACTCAATGTCCACCATAAAACATATTTCAATCTTGTACTTTTCTACTAATTGCTCTGTAATCCACACTCTCTTCTACATTCTTTCTTTGAATCCAACAAAGTATTCATCCATGGCTAATTCAAAATTGTCTCCTAGTGATTTGATGAACTTGCTAATTTTTGTGGTCACTGGTCAGGTAGTGTCCCATTTGACATTGCCTATAGATGGGAAGGATTATTGAAAATAGAAAAATATGCACATGATGAGTGAACCAAAATTACATGAGTTGGACTTTGCAGTCCTTATTGTCTTTATGTTCTCATCTAATTGCCTTAGCAGAAGTTCTGATAGATCCAACTACAATCCCTTCTTGACAATTTTATATGTTGTATCCACTGCTCCAGATGCAATATTGTTCATCTTGCTAGCCTGAAGGAACTTGTATCCTAAGACACATGCTCCAATTTTCATGTCATGATAATTTATGGTGGATACCTTTAATCCTCTTCTATCCCATAATTCTCATGTGTTCTTTTCAATGTCATCTTTAGGAGGGTTATTTAGAGCCTTTACTTTATCAGTTATGGGATAACCAATAACAGCATGTATAACATCCATGGTTATTGGTTTTGGCTCATCCATCCATATCTTTCAATCATGTACTCTACTTAGTACTAGTCGAATCCATTTGGTCTTGAATTCCTTCAGGAATAGTAGGGAATGTGTGAGCCCTTTCACTTCAATATGCTTATGTTCTTCTTTTATAGTTTCATCATCATTGCAAAGCTTTTTGAAAGCTTTCTCAACCTCCAGGTCTCCTATTTCTACAATCTTGAAGTGAATATATGCCCTGACATCTTCAACAAGTAAAACCCTAGTTGGTACACTGGAGAATGCACCAGTGTTGTCAGGTTGTGAAGCAACCTCGGGACAGATCTTGTAATGAGGTTCTTCATAGGTGGTATTCTTGATTAGATTCACCTTCGCATTATTTGCATTCTTGATGTTGGAGGTTCTTGAATTTCATGCCATCATTTTAGAATTTAGGGCTTTTACTCATAAATGAAAACAAAGTTCTCAGTGATTGTTATTACCTACTTCAACCTTTTGTGACTACTGGGAATCTTTCTGAGTGCTATGAACATGGTTGGAGTTACTCTACAATCTGGTTTCTTTGTGCTCTGGTTTTTCTCTACTTCTTTTCTCAAGTCATTTTGTAAATAAATGAGTTATTCCATCGACTATTTATAGACTTTTTCCCTAAGTCATGTCATAAATGCTCACCCACTTCTTGATGTTTGAAGATGGAGTCATCGGGTAGCACACACACTTTATTATCAGTGAGAATGTGATGCTCGAGATAGGTGTCAACTCATTTGACTATTTATCGATGGATCTCAGTATATGGCGAAGACAACATTTCCTTTTTACATGTTTACCGATGGATTTTGGTTTACACTAGTGACTTAGCATTTTTGTGCTAACCGACGATTCTCGGTAAGTATATGCAACTTAGATTTGTATATACACTAATGATTCTCAGTAAGCATTGACCGATGAGATTGAATTCACATAATTATAACAGGTAATACCATATTGCATCTTTAATCTTGCTAGTTTGGCATTTCATCAATGTATATTGGAACTGATGCAAAATATAACTTGGTATAACGCAATTCCATACTTACTTGTTCTACTTAGGTGGGGGTGGTGATGTCACCAGATCCATTGGATAAGGTGTCACCATTTTCATTGCTTGGTCCATATTCATCAGTGTTTGTAGCTTTCCTCCACATTTTGTTTCTCATCTTCCTGATGTCTTCAATGGTGTTTCCATTGGAAAAGGTGCTTGTCTCTATCACTCAGTCTCTGTAGTATTTTCTTATATGATCAACTTTATGATAGTGTAGACATGTCATTCCAGGTTTAGTCCAACTCCTAGACTTTCTCATCCATTGTCTCATACAATTTGCAGCTATGTGACCAAATCTTCCACATGTTGTGCAGTTTTCCCAAGTGTTGTAATCCCAAACATATGAGTTACCGACTCTTTTCGGTTGATAAGCAGTTTCTTGATCTTTAGGCTTTTATGCTTGCTTTTTCTTCTTCCAGCATTCAAGAGATGTGTGCCCATGCATATTGAAAGTAGGACATTATTTTTCCATGTAGGTTTCCTTCTATGGTTGTTTCACCTGATATTTTCATTCATAAGCTTTATGTCCTTTCTTGCTACATTTATAACAAATTCCTATGAATGAAGGTGTGGATTTAGGAAAACCTTTTATTTTTTTCTTGTAGAGATTTTATGTACAGCTTGGTTTTCCACAGTGATTGCATGACTGCTTTCTTGGTCTTGGATTTGCATAGACATTCTTTGAATCAGCTTGTTTTGGTGATTCTTCATTTTCGGTATACCCTAGTCCAGTATTGTTGTTGACTCTTCTTTGTCCATCCAAAAAATAATCCATCCTTTTAGTGCTTTCTTCAGCTCTCTTGATCATGTCATTATTTTGTTGCTAAATTCTCACTTCATGTTTTAGCTTTTCATTTTCTTCTCTTAGCTCACCGATAGCTTCTATTCTTTCAATGAGTTTTGTATTCATTCTATTTTCCTCCTAACTCATAAGAATAATCTAATTTGTGATCTCATGATGATGTTCTGTAAGTCTTTGTATTTCTAACTCTTTCTCTTGTATCTTTTCAGTAATCTTCCTCTTGTCATCAATAGGTAGTATTCTTTCTTGCTCAGCTTATCTAGCATTGTTCATGACATCAATCATTCTTACCATCTATGTCTCTTGACCGGTTTGCAGAGATTTTACTTGTCTAGCCAGATGTTTATTGATTTCATTTAGACTTGTGATGATTTCTTCAGATGTGTCTAATGCTTTGCTTGTTGTAGATCCTGAAGACTCAAATAGATCAGGTATCTCTTCTTCTTGGTAGTTTGTTTCATTATAGTGAGATACCATAATATGTCTTTCATCTAGCAACTATCTCATCTTGATTCTATCTTCTTTATACTATTCATAGAAGATCTGTATTTCTAATTTATGATTCTCAATACTCTTGTCAAGCTTGTACTTCTCCATTGTATGATATTTTCTCTTAAGTCTTTAAACATTTCCAATTAAGAGATCTAGCTCTATTACCAATTATTGGAAATAATGGGAAGTATGTACTAAGAGGGGAGGGGTGAATCAGTACCTCTAAAATTTTTATCTCTTTAAACTTAAGCCATTTAGTAATCCATTGTATTACCAACCATCTATTTTATCCTATCTTTGTGTCAGTTATATCTATTCATAAACTTAACAAACATGTAAACATTCATAGAAGCATTCATGAAATTTAATGACACAAAAAACAAGATATGGTAACATAGAAAACCCCTTTTAGAAGGTAAAAACTGCGGTAGGGATGGCATCCACAAAAACTTCAGTATTTGTAGATTGGAAGGGGTCGATTAAGGCTTACAATTTTGATCACTTTTGATGATCTACCCTATTAGGAGTATTATGTGGAGGCTGGTTAAGGTTTGCTATGTTAAGAGCTTTAGCAACACTATTTAGTGTGCACTTGATTAAGAGATTTACAAAGGATTGTTAAATCCACCTTTCGTGAAAGGATTTATTCTATTTGCTACACTTCTTAGAATGTAGACAAAAATACTCAATGACCTGAGTGTATGCAATCTTCAATTTCTGATTACAAATCCATTAAAATCACATGTACAAAGTATCACCTAGTGATTTATTAATACCTTTTTTGATCGGTAGCCTTGATTCTTGGTTCTTGATAACCAAATTCATCTTTTGTTGTTCTTCTTCTTGAAACTCTTAGTTTGATCCATATATGTTCTTCTTGGCTACTTTCATCCTCACATTCCTATGAAATGAATGATTACACATCTATTTATACAATAGATTGACCTAATTAAGTTTCACGTATTACAAAGATAACTCTATGATCAAAGGCTTACGACTTGACCTTGATCTCCTAGTTTGCATGTTTTTAATCAGTTAGACTGATTAAAACAATTACAATTTTCCTTTTTGTCCCTTAAGAAATGGTTTTAAATCAAATCAAAACTCTAAATATAAAAGATAATTGTTTTATCTGATGTGGAAGTCAGATCCATTTTTCTCAGGATGTAACTGACTTTCGGTGTCTGATGCTCAGGTTGTTATGCTGTCAGTTTGTCGGTGTTCCTTTGTTAAATTATCTTTCGGGTTCCCTTTCTCTGTCAGGTTCCTCTTCAGCATTTTCAGTTTACACTGTAAAATTGTGTCATCAGGTTTCTCTATACTTAGCACTTTTGTTCTGAACTAAAATCTATCTTTTGGTGTAGTGTTACCGAAGGTTCAAAGAATTGTTTTCCCTTTGCATATACTAATGGAAAAAATAATGTCTTAAACAATATTTCATCAACAATGGTGATAGGTCAATTAGGGACGTGTGTCCCCCTCTTATTTGTTACTTTCATTCACACTGTGGGCCCAATCATATAAATCCATCTCTGTGCACCACTTGAATGTGGGCCCCGGTCCTACTTCTTACTAAGCACTACCATGTGCTTTTCATTCACAGGCCCTATATTTCCAACCAAGCTATCGATGAAAGAAGCTCATCGATGAAGAGAGAAAACCGCCGTAAAAACACCAAATCTCATTGAAATAGGTCATCGATGGAACTGAGTGAAGTCCCTATTGAAATCAATATCAATGAAAAAAAATCCATCAGTGGACTGCAGAAATGACTTGTCGATGCCCAAATCCAATCGATAGTCGCATATCGATGAGATAAAAGAAAAATAAAAGAAATGATCCCATCAAAACCTCCTACTGATGACAAAGAAGAATTATCATTTTGGAAATAACCAAAGATGTCTTTCTTAAAACATCATATATTGAAGCAACCATGACCTCTATCGACAAGACATTTGTCCTGTTGTGCCCAAATATGATGCAGACCAAAAATGGTCAACATTTCTAGCAAATTCAAGGGGTATTTGCCTGCTAAATTTGAAATATTAGTAGTCATTCCAACCATTGTGCATGGAGTCGATTGATCCAACCTACAACCATTCTTTTTGTGACCATCACAACTCAAAACTTGTCATTTTGGAAGAGCAGTTATGCCCGTGCACTTATAGGAAAGCAGTAAATCTAAACTAATATATAAAAGGAATTGGCCTTTTTGAAACTAGTAATAACATAAGGTCCACTCCACATAGCATCAAACTTTTAATGTTTTCCTAGTTTATCTTTGTCTACATCATATTTGAGAACATGGTCACCTTCTCTGAAAGTTCTATCAGTAGCCCTTTTCTCAAAACTTCTCTTGGCCTATTGTTGATATGCTTCAAGTGTTCTCATGGACTGATTTCTGAGCTTGTAAAGTTCTATTAGGTTTGCTAATTTGACTATCATGGCATCATCCTAAGCTAGATTCAACTGATGAGATAATTCAAGAGAAGTAAACTCAAGCGAAAGAGGAACTCTTGCCTCTCTGCCACAAACCAAAATGAAAGGTGAGTTTCCAATAACCCTCTTGGGTATAATTTTGTCAACCCATAAGGTTGTCCTTAACTTGGTATTCCCAACTCTCTGATTTTCTTCAATTGTTCTCTTGATGATTTTGATGAGATTCTTATTAGAAGACTCGAAAAAGCCATTGTCTTGAGGGTAATAGTTTGAAGAATTTTTCAAAAATATGTTGTGTTCTACTACCCAATAGCTGATGTGAGCCTCAACAAAGGACTTAGCATTATCTGATATGATAGATGAAGGAGAAAAAAATTTGGTTATAATCCCATCAAGGAATTTTACCACTGAAGTCTCTGTTGCATCCTTCAAGGAAAATACCTTTGCCCATCTTTTAAAATAGTCTATGGCAACCAAGATCCACTTGTGACTAGAACTAGATGGTGGGTTTATTGGAAAAATAAAATCCAAACCCCATTGAGTAAAAGGTTGATCAACTTGTATAGGGTGAAGGGGAAGGGAAACCAATCTTTGTTTACCTGCAAATAATGCACACTTCTTACATTTTCTCACCCACTGATGAGAATCTTTAAACAAGTTTGGCCAATAATATCTATCCCTCATTATCTTCATAGTTGTGAATCTTTGTGAGAAATGGCTACCTGAAAGGCTATCATGAAATTCTTCAAGCAACCTACTATTCTGATCTAAAGTTATGCATCTTATTAGAATGCCATTGGAATCCCTTCTAATCAGTATACCATCTATTATGTATAAGGAATGGGTGGAAATATAAATTGTCTCCTTTTATTCTTTTCCAAACCTTATGGATATATTTCTTCTCTAAACAAGACAGTCATATCATGCAACCAATTATTCTAATTTTCATTCTCAGCTTATTTCTCATCTTCCAATATTGGGGTAGCATCTTTGGATGTCCCAAAATATTAGACCATTTTTTCACATAGGCCTTTTCCCCTCACAAGTTTAGTGATTTTAATCTCAATTTAATATTCCATGACCTTAGTGATCCATCCAACTCTTTTCTCACTGATATATTTGTTCAAAATAAATTCTTTCACACTTGCACGTGGAACCAAGAGTTTGATCTTGTTGTTGGACAATAGATGTATAAATTTCTTGAGAGCTCTTATGAAAGAAAGAACTTGTCTCTCTACATAGTTGTATCTACCTGCATACTCTTTGAGCCCTTCATTGAAGAAATCAAGGGGTTGTTATGTATCCTCATTGTTCAACTGTGTCAAAATAGTTGAGATGCTTGATTCTACCCCAAGAATATAGAGGATAAAATCCTTGTAAAAATTAGGATTGATAAGAGTAGGGGCAGTTACAATAGCTATTTTAATCTCTTTGAAAAAAAATTCCCCTCCCTAGTCCATCTAAAATCTATGTTCTTTTTTAGCATACTTGTAAGAGGTTTAACCATGGTAGAAAGGTTAGGAATGAGCCTTCTTACAAAGTTGATCCTTAAAAGAAAACTTTGCAACCCCTTCTTGTGCTTAGGAAGTGGAATAGAAATATTTTCCTCCACTCTATCTGGATCTATAGTCAAGCCATTCTTTGATACAATGTGTCCTAAAATTTTCCCTTAGTCAATGACAAACACACACTTTCTTGGATTCAAGAACATACCATATTATTTGAATATGATGAACACTTGCCTTAGATGATCAAGGTGGTCTAGTGCATGCTTTGAGTAAACAATTATATCAGCAAGATATATTAGCACAAAACTTGTTAATACACCTTTAAAATCCATCTCCATTGTCTTTTGAATGTAGCTCCTACATTAGTTAGTCTGAATGGAATCTTACAATAAGCATAAGTACCTCGTTTAGTGGTAAATGTTGTCTTATATTGATCTTATTCTTGGACTAAGACTTGGTTGTAATATGAGAAACCATCTAAGAAAGAGAACCTTTTAGACCTACTAACTTTGGACAAGATTTGTTCCATGGAAGGAAGAGGGTAGTGGTCTTTAAGAGAAGCTCTATTAAGGTCTCTAAAGTCTACACATAGTCTGATTTCTCCACTCTTTTTCCTTACAGGAACTAGATTAGCTACCCAAGATGAATGCTTGATAGGAAAAATTATGTTAGCCTTGATTAATTTGGATAACTCCTTTCTCATCAAAGGCTCAATCTTAGGATTTGTTGGTCTCTATTTTTGTCTCACTGGTTTTACATCAACATTTAATTCTATAGTATGTTGAGATAAACTTGGATCAAAACCCTTTAAATCTTCATATGTTCAAACAATAACATCATTGAATTCCTGACATAATGAAAAAAAAAATTCAGTCCCAGAGCATACCTTTCCCAAGTTGAGAGTCTTTCCATCAGAAATGGTGAAAGGTTTGTAGCCATCTTTCATTGCAGCTAAGTTTTGATTTCTACTTATTGTTTGATCATTACAATTAAATATGCCCTCAAAAGTGACTAATCCTTTGGGAAATTTGTTGGAATTGAGATGCATGATCTGACCTCCATATTGATTCCATAGCATGGTCTTATTTTTAGCAGATAATCTTGCTTAGTTTTGCAATAAATTAACAATCTACAAGTCAAAGTCAAAGACTTGCCAATTTATACAATTATCCGAGACAACAGGACTCACAACCAATCTGATTTTTTGTTCCTTTTCATCTGCAACATGCTCTAGTATTTCATAATTAGCACCCACTACTGCAAGTCTATCAACATGCTTATTTTTATTCCTTGGAAAGCCTCAATGAGATCCTAGACTCTATGTTTATATGATTTCAGAAGTTTGTTCCTTGTAATATTTTGATTTCTAATCTGATTGACAACCAACTCACTATCTCCATACAATTTTAGGGCTCTAATTCCTCTTCATTGTGCAAGTCAAATACCTTGAACCAAGGCTTCATATTCAACCACATTTTTAGTGCAACTAAAATGAAGTCTAAATGAAAAATAGTATTTTTATGACTTTGAATAAATAAGAATTACACCAACACTTGATCCATTTTTATTCCTTAAGCCATCAAAGAATATAGTCCATAGTCCATTAGTGTTTTCATGTTCTTTCATAAGACTAGGGATAGGAGCATTCTTCTCATGTATACGATAAGTTCCAAGGCCTCTCTCTTCAGTTTCTTGTACTAGATCAAATTGAAAGGCATTAGCCCATTCATCCAAGAGATAATCATGAACCTTTTCCAAGAGAGTAGAAGGTTCATGGATTATGCATTCTCCAGCCTTCTCATGCAGTGTGCAATTCATATTTATGAGGCTAGGTGTGTATGGCTCTATATGATTAAGATCCAATTTATTTTCCTTTATGGAAGCCTTTGTTCCAAATATGGTCCTAAAGAACTACAATGCCAATCATATGCAATATAACCCCTATTTGAGCAGTAAAGTCTCTTGAAATGCAAAGAGAAAAATGTGTTGGAAAATTAATGACTGATATATCTTGAATGACAGTGCAATCGAGACATGCATGCAAGGATAATTTAACATCCTTTAGCACCGTTAATATTTGGAAAGAAGTACCATCTAATTAAAAAACTCCTCTAGTCATAGGTTCATATTTAATACCTAGAAGATCATCAACCTTCTTTGGCATAACTGGGCTACTTGCTCCTGATTCTATCATACAATTGTGAACTAGTTTATCTCCTATGATAAAAGAAAGATAAAAATAGGAAGGCTTGTCCTTCTTAATTTATTTTTCTTCTTTGGTAAGTTGCACAAGACTTGTTGCCTAGTTTGATATCACTCTTATTTTTGTTGGCTTCTCTCTAACATTCATAGTCTTTAACTCTTCTTGTAACAATTCAAACTGAGATGGAATTGTGAGAACATCCCACAAAGGAAAATTGGCATTGGTCCTCTTCATCTAATCTATAATATTAAGAGGATTCATTGATATCTTGATAGGAATTTTAGCAACCACAAGGTCTTATTTTTGTATTGGAGTAGCTTGAGGTTCTCTTGGTTTCTTGCCGCTCTGATGTATATTCTGATTTTGAGATAGAGCGGTATTATCATGTGGTATACTTGTTGGTGAAGTATTTTCAATAGTTTCTAAAGTTGAAGTTGTAACCACCTGAATTTGGTTTGTTCCGACTATAGACCCTATTTTCCCTAGGTGTGATCATACCCCCAATTATGTCATGACAATGTTACTTTGGCATAATTCATTTTTAAAATCAAATTTAATGTCCTAGGTGATTTTTATCACTAAATTATATTAACTATTCTAGCCATATAACTCAAATAAAATTCAAACATGGCTATAGTATTTAATTATAAAGGAATTAAATAAACCCCTAAATCAATTGTCCATTTGCAAATAACCCATTCCCCTAGCCTATTTAATTAAATTAAAATGGCTATAGTCCCCTTAATTATTAAAAATCAATAAAATGCTTAAATAATTAATTCCTATATTTTAAATGAATTAAATAAGTTTAATTCATTTCATTTATATTCCCTTAAACCCCAACCT
>MU224189.1:16716-31667 GCA_018584345.1 Thuja plicata | reverse complement strand
TCCATTAAGGAATGATTAACAACTCAACCCACTTGAGAAAGTCAACTTTCTCAAGCATGACTTCTTTAAGGACCAACTTGCCAAGTTGAGCCTTACACCCTCCCATGCCTCTTAAATGAATTTCATTAATGACCCCTTAATGGATATTCCATCTTTCCCATCCCTCATTAATGCCCAAGGCATTAATAGCTCTTACACCTCATTAATGACCTTAGGGGCTCCTTTAATGAGCCTTGTCTCCCCTCTCTCTCCCATTCCTCTATAAATTGAAGGGATTTAAAGCTCATAAAAAGGCCTCAAAATTTTGAATAGTAGTGTTTTTATGCCAAGATTTTGAAGGAATCTCAAAGCATTTTTATGCTACCCATTCCTCCCTAGCTTCATGCACACTCCAGTAGTTACTTTCTCGCATGGTTATAATTCCCATTTTAGACTAATATGCATGCTTAAATAGTTAAATAGTTTGTTTTAAACCTAAATATTTCATGCTAGGTTGTTTATATCACTGGTATTAGCATAATTTGTGGGTTGTTATGTTATTTTCTACACTCATCCTAGTTAGAAAGCAATAGGTCGATGTTAGGGCTTTATATACTCATTAACCCTTGTTTCTCACTAACAAAATGACTTATTGAAGTGTTGTGTCATAGGTAACAGGTGCACAAATATACACACATAGAAGCTTGACTTGATGAAGGAGGTGAAGCACTATCTTCTTCTCTTCTCTTGCTTCTACTATTCTGAGCTATGTCATCACTTCTATCATGATTGGCACCACATATATCCTCTTGATGAAAGATCACTAGATAATAATCTCCTTGATGTTGGGTTTGGAAGCCAACATTGGACCAATTTGTGTTATACCATTTTCTTGATATTTTTGGCTCATCCTATACGGTTAGAGCTTGAGAAAAAACTGCTCCTTGACAAACACACTATTCAAAAGCCTAATTACAAGTAGTACACCATTCTTGTGCTTGAGAAAGATTATTTTGAGTAGGAAAAAGGGTCCTTACTGGATTTTTATTTGTATTTGCAGGGGAAACATTACCCATGAATATATTTTGGTTCAATCTACTTTCCCTTGATTGTTATGTGTATTGAATGTATTTAAAGAACCCTGATATTGAGGCTAATAATACTTACTACCTTGAGCTTGTTGCCTCTATTGTAAAAATGGTCAGCGCTCCCCTCGGGATTCATGAAAAAGGACTAACCTCCTCCTATAGATACCATAAGTCTAGCAGTTGTATTAGGCATTTAAAGGTCAATCTTTTGGTGTAACAACAACCACACTTGTAAAAAGTGGTATCAAAGCTTGGTCACAGGTTCGAATCCCCTTGGGTAACACTGAGGGGGATATTTTTGGAAAAGTGGTCAGCACTCTCCTTAGGATTTGTGATAAGGGACTAAGGGCCTTTTGTGGATTCCATAATTCTAGTGGTTGTATCAGGCATTGAAAGGTCAATCTTTTGGTACAACGACAACCACTCTTGTAACAAGTGGTATTAGAGCTTGGTCACAAGTTCGAATCCCCTTGGGTAACACTAAGGGGTAGATTATTAGAAAAATGGTCAGCAATCCCCTCAAGATTCATGACGAGGGACTAAGCACCTCATGTGGATTCTATAAGTCTAATGGTTGTATCGGGAATTGAAAAGTTGATCTATTGGTGTAATAGAAACCACACTTGTAACAACATCTTGATGGTCACCATCCCATTCCCCATCTTTTACAATCTAATATCTACACCATGTATCTTCTACCTCACACTTTCCATCAGAGTTTCAAGTTTACTATTTGAAGATGTTGAACTTGATGGGGTAAAAATAAGAGGATAGCTTGTAGTTGCAGTGGGAATAGGAGCCATTGTAGGTTGATGTGTAGGCATATCAAGGAATAAGGGAATTGGGGCCCTTGGAGATAACTTCCAACCTTGTATTCAATAGTTTTCAGCCTTTATGGAAATATCATATGCAGCTAGTAAAGTGTCTCCACCCAATGTCTGCATGGTAGTAGAAATGTTACTATCAAAATCTATAAGATAATACAAGAATGCATTACCAGGGGAAGGCTTTATTGAAGCATGTATTCTATCCCATGTCTTTTGGAATCTATAATTAAAATTAGTCATGAATTCATGTGGTTCTGTTTTGATCTTAGTTTGTTGATCCAAGAGTGAAAGGTGATCACTTTTATCCTCAAAGAGCTTACATAGTATTTCTCCTAACTCATCCCAATCATAGATAGAGTTATCCAGAAATCCTCTATACCACTACAAGGCTTTTCCCTTCAATGATGAAGCTAAAAGTATAACAAAAACATCATCATCTGTAACACCATGTATATTGCAGATATTTGAAGCTTCTTGAATATGTTCTATTAGGGAAATGGAAGTTTCACTAGTGCAATCTTGTAAACTCTTAAGTGTAGACACTACTATATTGTTGCTTTGGGCCAATATAAGATGGCTACCACCATTAAATGTGGCAAAAACTTTATTCCTAGGAGCATCCATGTGGAACAATGGTCTATTCAATTGAGTAGATGGTAGCCTAGGTTGTGTTCTTATCACAGGAGTAGAAAGAGCTCATATTGGTATAGGTGTTGCTTTTGAACCTCTAAATGGTGATAAGGAAAGTCTATTTTTTCTTCTTCATAATTTGAATTTGAGAGTTGAAAAAACTAGAAATTAGTTCTAGAAGATGCCCTTGTTTGTATCCTTGGTATGAATATAGAAAATCTGGTTTGAGAACCAAAATATAGAGTTAGAGTCACCAAGTTCTTTGAATGTGAGCCTCTTGAAAGTTGAGATGCTAAGAGGAAGACTAATTTCTCAGTATGAGTGTTGAATTTCTTTGTTTGACATCATCCAACCAGATAGTATTCTATAATAACTTGAAATTTGGTGCCACCAAGCATGCCAAAAAATATTAATACAAAATTTTGCACCCTTCCCTATATGGTGGTTAGCAACCTAGGAAACCTCATGAAACATTGAGACAACCTCTCAAGTGTGGGACATGCTCATGTGAGGCTGAATCTCTGGAGAAGGTTGACTTCCTTTACAATTAAGATGCATCTAAAAACTAACTATCTTGAGGGGAAAAGGGAAAGAAAGATAACTTGAAATGAATGGGGTGATACACTGGATTGAATGTTTTGATTTCCTCCTACCTGAAACTGCACTTGAATTCAAAAAAATCATAAAACTACACTACCCAAATACTTATCAACTTAAATCCAACATGAAGGTAAGAAATTGAATTCAATCCCATAAGGAATGCAAAATTCACTAAATAAGGTTGAATCAAACTAAGATTACACAACATAGAAAGCTTTCAGATGATGAAATGCATCCAAATATGTAGGCTAAAAAAACACTAAATAATTAGATTTTAGAATAGACAAACCATAATTTTCATTTAAAAAAAGGCAAGGATAGTTAGAATCATAGAAAGAACAACTATCTATTAATGAAACTGGAAAAGATCCCCAAAGCATATACATAATTTCCTTATATGAGTTCAAGCATAACTCAGAGTAAAACTAGAGTTCAAACCCTAACTAGGGTTAGGTTACATAAAGATCAAAAAGACACTAGAGAAATTTGATCCCCAAGTGGAAAACCTAGAAGAAAAAGGAAGACGCCAAAATGAATGTCCCTGCAATAAGAATGTCCACTCTGTAATAATTGTTGCCTCAAATTCATCGTGCCCTGTAATTTGAGACATGTAGATCTTTCTCCTAAGTTATCTACAAGTGTAAATCCATCATAAAGTGGTTGGAAACATCATATTTCACCAATATAATTAATGACACAATGGAAGTAATTGATAGTAGAGAGTAGTCACTGAAAGTGGTTGAGAGCAGTAAATACTCTATTTTTTTTACCTTCATCACTGAGAAAACATTGAAATCATTTTGTGCCTTGGTGTTTTACTATCTGATCACTTTCCTACAACATGAGCTCCATCGAAGTTCTATCAAACAAATAGTGTTATCAAATAAGGACAAAATCATGCCATCGAAGACATAAAATTACCAAAATCCATATCAATGAGACTGAGGAGCAGTCTCCTTGAAATACACCTTTGCTAAAAAAATGTGATCCATCGAACATATCTCACAAGATACTGGCCGAAAAAGAACCCATCGATGAAATAAGTTCATCGACAAAATAAATAAACTTCCCAGTGAAAAGGAAACTTCACCAAAAACTAAGCATCAAAAAAAAAGGAGAGAGCTTCATCAAAAATTTTGACGATGAGATAGAGTCATCGATGAATTCAAAATATGTCCCTTCAAAAAATAAATATCGTCGAAGCACTGGGAATGTCGATGAAACCTAGAAAAGGCTTCATCAAAATCACCATCCTTTCCAAAACTATCACATGTCTGCCTCTCAGTGGCCTTCAATTAAAATCATGGACCCCACCACAAACCATTCCCCTTGTTTTGTTGTCAATGAAACTGGATGAGATCCCATCGATATTAATTATCGATGAAAGAATTTGATCAAAGAAAGAAAATACTACCCTAGCAAAACCTAAAACTCATCGACATCCAAATGTCGATGAGACTAAGGAATGATCTCATCAAAACCATCTTATCAAACTTCGATGTCAATGAGACTAAGGAATGATCTCATCAAAACCATCTTATCGAAAAAACTGGGCACATCAATGAATATCGCTAGACACTCACCAAACATAAGATTTCATCGATAATGGTGGTAGGTCAATTAGGGATGTGTGTTCCACTCTTATTTGTTACTGTCATTCACACTATGGGTCCATTCATAGAAATCCCTCTTTGTGTGCCACTTGAATGTGGGCCTCACCCCTGCTACTTACTAAGCACTACCACATGCCCACCATTCAGAGACCCTTTATTTCCAACCAAGATATCAATGAAAGAAGGTTGTCGGTGAAGAGAGAAAACCACCAGATGAACACAAAATCTCATCAAAATGGGTTATCAATGGAACTAAGAAAACTCCCCATTGAAATTAGTATCAATGAAAAATCTAAAGGAATTGGTGGAGTGCAAAAAAGGATCTTTGATGGGCAAATGTGATCGATAGCCGCATATCAATGAGATAAAATAAAAAAATGACTTGGTCAAAACCTCCTGCTGATGAAAAAAGAAGAATGATCTTTTCAGAAAGACCCAAAGATGTCTTTCCAAAAACATCATATACCGAAGCAACCATGACCTCCATCTACAAGACCTCCATCCTTTTGTGCCTAAATCCAATGGGAACAAAAAATGGTCAACATGTACATCACATTTTTTGAATGTAGCATGCTTTTGGGAAGTGATGTATTTAACCATTGTTTGAAATTTTTCAGGGGTTAAATGTCTCTTAGGATAGTTGCATTTTGAAGGGCTTGATCCAAGGCTTTCTTGTGCTATGGGGATATGCATAGGAGTTTGAAAATGGATATCTGGGCATGTGTGTGCTTGAGGTGATCAAGAGATTCTATTGTGAATTAGGAGGTGTAATAGAAGTTGAAGGTGCCCCTTATAGGACAACCTTCGAATGACAAGTGGTTACAACACAATTGAAGTTGTTGCCTTTGATGGTGATCATAGTTGTGACTCGATCATTGGTTGGTTTGACATGATCTATCACATTATCTCATGATGGATATACATAGCTGGTTTGATTGGATTGGTTACTAGACATAGGGGCTTTCCCTTTACCATGATTTTTCAAGGGATCTTTAAATATTGTGTGATTTGTGTTGTCCCTTGGCTTTGTGTTTTTTACATCAATGTGACCTTGCTCGATGAGATCTTGTATTATATTCTTGAGCCTATAACAATTGGATATCTTATGACCTTTAACCCAGTGGTATTCATACAAATTGTTATCATTTCACCATTTAAGTTTGACGATACCATGATCAAATTCTCGTATCTTAAGAAAAGTGATCATATTCATTTAGATTAATTTCTTTAGTGTTGATTCAATGGGTTCTACCAATGGTGTGCATTCTCATTTTGGGAATGGAGGTCTTGAAGGTTTTTGTGTGTTTTCTTGAGAAAATTTGGCCATTTGGGTACTTTCCAAGGTGTGTTTATTATTGGAGTTCAATTTTGTATAGGTGCCCATTTTAGATTGAGTACAGGTTGGGCATAATTGACAATTTGTGCATATTTGATACCATCATTGGTGACATCCTTATTTTTATTCCACCACTTTGATTTGTTCACAGGAGGTTTGGTGGTATTCTATTGACTAATGTCAGAAAGGATTCCCCTTTTCATTAAGGATCGCTTGCATTACATTCCATTTTCAATCAATTCTTTGAAAGTATGGGCGAGTTGTAATTTGACTAAGTAATCCATGTTTGGGATGAGGTTATCCACATACATGAATATGAGATCCTTTTTGGGAACATCACAAGGAATTTGGTTAGTTATACTTCTCCATCTCTAGAGGAATTTGGAGAAGGATTCACCTTCTTTTTGTTTTTTGTTGTAGATGTCTTTAATACTAACTTTTTTCTCTATGTTATGATGGAACTGGGTGAAGAATTTTTTAGCTAAATCACCTCATGATTGGATACTGTGGGGTAGATGCGAGAACCATTCCATTTATGATCTAGCTCAACTTTGAGGAAATAGATGCATGTGATATGTTTTGTCATGATAGACCTCTATATAGCTTGCAAATATTTCCATGGTGTGTTCAATAAGATTCATTTTGCCTTGATATTTTTCAGATTTGGGTACCATAAAATGTGGGGGGAATGGAGGCATATAGATTGATCAATCAAAGGGATATAAGTCCTCTGTAGTATAGGACTTTGTTTGACCCTGATTTTGAAAAAAATTAAAATGAGTTTGCATGTTTTGCATTGATTGCATGAGGATATCAGTTTGAGATGGTGACATGTTTCCAACATTGGCTGGTGGTATTAGTTACCTGGTAGAAAATATGTTACTTGGCCTTTGATTTGAGGTTGTGATGTAGGAATGCATGATCTATTATAGGTTTGACAAGGCTGCAGTATTATTTGAGAATATAAAAGATTGATATTTTGTGATCACTGATATTGGGGTTGGTATTTTTACTATTATTGATACTGAGGTTAGGGTTGATACTGATATTGGGGTGTGACCTTCGGTTAAGGTTGGTTGAACATAGGGCCGACAAATATTGATATTTTTTTAATTTTTTTTTATGAGGTATGTATCTAGTTTACACTGGTTGTGTCATATGAGTAAAGGAAAATGAATTAGATTGGGTATTTTGTGTCACAAACTGGGTTTGAGAACTTGATGTGATGGTGCTTGATAAAGTTTTTTGTGATGACCCAGCTATGGTGGATGAGATAGGATATCAACTTGTAATTCTTTGATGAGTGGGAATGCCTTGGGATTTTAGTACAACTTGGGACAAGTGACATATAAAGGAAGAACCGAATTGTGTCGATGTAGGGCATTGATTAGATGACGAGACTAGTTGTGAACACTCAGGAGTAGAAGTGTCTTGTGACACTATAGCCAATTTTTGAGATGGTTATGTTGAGTCTTGGCCTAGTAATGGGTTTTTAGGCCATATCATGGATACGTTGAAACTCGGGGGAAGTTAGAGCCCTTTTTTTCTAAAAGCCTAGCTAGACATATTTCAAGGTTATTATCAACCAAAAAATATACTATCAAGGTGTATTCATCATTTTATATGATATCATGCTTGGTTATACCATTGAACACAGGGGGCTCAACAGATGGTTGCTCGATTTCAGGGAAAATTTTTGAGTAGACAAAAGGGTTTGTGTCATCATAGTAGTTAGGATTTTGTTCCTCTTCATGTGGGGGAAATGGTTTGAAGTATAAGTGGTCTGGGTTGTTCCTAGTCTGAGATCATGTTATTGGTCTCCAATAAAGAGTGTATAGTGGGAGTGACATCTTACTACAATCTTGGTGATAGGATATGATACAATTGTTCTAGACAAAATGTGACACCTCTTCTAACAAGTTTTGGTTCCTACTCAGAAATGACAATCTTAGGGAGATAATTTGATTTCTCTTGATCTTGGGATTGGATTGGTTTGATGCTGAGTTGAATTTAGCATTAGATGAAGCATAGAGTCATGGTTGATTGATTTGATAAGATTGATGATGGAGATATAAAAAGGGGTCTACTCTGACCAGTTAATTTGATAGTCCTAAATGATTACTAAACCTAAAAGAGAAATTTCCTAATATCAAATACTTGGAATAATCCTATTTGATGTATTTAAATGACCTTGGTACCAGGATAATTGCAAAATGTGTGGAAAAGGTTGCTTGTTTATCGGTTTCTGATGACAACTTGACAGATTCTAAATTGAAGTTTGACCAGTTAGGTTGTTGACTTGACTACTTACAGACACAAGTATGTTTTGAAAAAAAGTGTTTATGTTTATTGAATATAAGATCTATAGTTTTGAAAACACACCGAATACAACAGATGGAAATTTTGATCTATATTATGTTATGCAGAAGATAAGTACAATCCTATGGCAGGCTAAGACAATATTTTTTGAGATCCTACTCGCTAAAATGAGCAGTATCTAGTTTCACTTATTCAGAGTGGATAGCTTAGATGTTTGGTGGCATGGGCTCCCCACTATAGTGCACTCTCTTCTCAGGCACTCCAAACTTCAAATTCCTTGGATCATCACTTTTTTAGGAATAAAAGTCCACAAGACAACTAAGAGGGGGGTGAATAAATTGTGATATAGATTATTAAACTTTAAACTTTATAAACCAAATCTGCAAATGTAAATGATAACACAGTAAATGCCCACACCATAACACAATATTTGTTGTCGAGGAAACCCTGTTAAAGGTAAAACCTGGGTGGGAATTAACACCCACAAATAATGTACTAAGAGTATAGTATCCCTGTTAAAATATTTAGCCCTGTTAGGAGCTTGTTACAACATTACAGTACATAGTCCCTATTAGGAGACAGACCCTATTACGAGTCAAGAGAAATAGTAGGCTCACTACCAAAGCACACTTCCCAAAGAAGGTTAAATCCACCCTCAAGGATTCACAATCCAAACAAGTGTATAAAGAAAATACATAATCCAGTGAACTGTTTGATAGAAACTATCTTTGCTTGGTCAGTTCCAATGAAGTACTCTTCTTATGAACTCTGCTCTATATTCAGCAGTCAAACAAGCTTCACAACTTTCACTTCTCTTCATTTCAATATTTTTCACATCTTTTCAAAAGAAAAGATCATTCATATATACCCTCTTACAATAATTCATTAGGTCGGCCAATTAAGCTTTCCTAATATACAAATAATTAATTAGGTCAGCCAATAAAGGCTTTCCTATGTAAAAATAATTATATAACCCCTTTTTAATATACACACAGTATCTATAACAATTAAACATCAAATTTAATCCATCACTTATACTTCCAGATCTGCAATCCATGCTCACAATTCATTTTACAGGCTACATGTCTGAAGTCGGCTACCAAATAGGTCTTCTTCAGAATACACGCCACAGCTGACATCACCAGTCATCAAATAATAATCAAACTCAACCCATTATACCAATATATTTTAGTTTTCCACCAGTAAGCTTGCTTCATCTGAAATATCTTCGCCAGAAAGATATACCCAAAACACAGAGACCTTCTTTGTCTAGAATCACAATTACAGTCCAGAAACTAATTTTCACCAAATCAACTGTAACATCCATAATATGCAACATAAATCCAAGAGACCTTAGGAATATGGTCAAAATACATCCTTCTACATTAATCTAACTTTGATCATTCAGAATCATCTATACAGTGTCCATACAATTATTCAAGTCAAGTAACCAGTCTGTCCTCTCCACAAAAATATATGTTGACATCACTGACAAAACATGAATATCAACAGCATGATCAATACCCAAAACTAATATAATCCAACAATCTCCCCCTTTGGAATTGATGGCAACATATGGGAAAATCCATATGCATCAACCCAAAATTACTCTCTCTCAATACAATCTTCTCAATATCCTCAACATAAATCTCTCAAAACAGTAGGGATTTTTACATAAATTCCTTCCCCCTTTGGCAACAATGGAAAAGGGTGCCATAACTCATCTGTAGTCTTCTGTAAGGTGTAGATTTTTAAAATCTTTATATCCATCAACCAGGTGCAAGATCACCCAAATGTACTCCATAGTATTCTCCTGTGATCACTCCCCATGAGGAGTAGATCCATACATCAAGTCTAGAGAATGATAGAGCTCTGAGATCCACTGGACTGATGCATATCTACATTATTTAATTACCAATGGGAGGGACCACCACCCCAAGCATTCCTCTGAGATATTCAAAAGAATCTTTTGGAAAAGGGTTAGTAAATATATCTTCTATCTGTTCCTTTGTGCTAATATACTCCAGTTTAATCTCTTTATCTGCTACCTTCTCCCTCAAGAAATGATACTTAATAGAAATATGTTTAGTCTTTGAATGCATTACATGATTCTTTGACATATTCACTGTGCTAGTATTATCACAATGGATAACCACTGGTTCTTCAAAAATTATTCCATTGTCTTTCAGCATTTGTTTCATCCAAACAACTTGTGTACAGTTTATTGTAGTAGCAACATACTCTGACTCAATAGTAGATTGAGCAATACAGTTCTACTTCTTGCTCAACCAAGAAACTAGTCTTTTCCCAAGGAAAAATGCACCACCACTTGTACTTTTTCTATCATCCATATTACCTGCCCAATCAGCATCAGTATAAGCCTGCAAAGTAAAATCTTCTGATTTTTCATACCACAATCCATATTCTATTGTCCCTTTCAAATATCTAAAAATTCTTTTTACAGCAGCAAAATGTGTCTCTTTAGGATCTACCTGATATCTAGCCACAATTCCAACTGCATTGGTAATATCTGGTCTAGTGTGAGTTAGATATTGTAGACCTCCAATCATCAATTTGTACTTAGTCTGTACAACACTTTGAGTCTCATCATTATTAGTTAGTTTGTTTCTAGTCACCATAGGTGTCCCAACTGGTTTACAAACTTCCATTCCAAAAAAATTCAACATTTCCTTAAGATACTTGGTCTGAGATATAAAAATGCTATTCTTACTTTGATTAATTTGCAAACCAAGAAATTTTTTTATCTCCCCAATCATTGACATTTCAGATTCATTTTCCATTTCTTTAGAAAACTTCTTACTCATCTTATCATTGCCTCCAAAAATGATATCATCAACAAAAACTTCTACAATTAAGATTCCATCTTCATTAGTTCACAAATATAAATTACTATCTGCATTACCTTTTCTAAAACCAAGATGAAGTAGATATTTGTCCAGTCTTGCATACCATGCTCTTGGTGCCTATTTCAGTCCATACAGTGCCTTCTTCAGTCTACAAACCATGTTTTCATCATCTCTCAAAGGAAAACCATCAAGTTTCTCAATGTAGACTTCTTCTTCTAGATCACCATTCAAGAATGTTGACTTCACATCCATCTGATAAACCTTAAAGTATTTATGTGTGGCATAAGCAAGAAATAATCTCATAGCTTCCAATCTAGAAATAGGAGCAAATTTTTCTTCATAGTCTATGCCTTCTTGTTGTGAATAGCCTTTACATACCAGTCTTGCCTTGTTTCTTACCATTGTTCCTTCCTCATCCATCTTGTTTCTGAAAACCCATTTAGTATCAATCACATTTTTGTTCTTAGGTCTTGGAACCAATTCCCAAGTATTTTTTTTCTTTATCTATTCAAGTTCTTCTTCCATATCTTTAGTCCAAGATTCATCTCTACATGATTCATCAGTAGTCTTTGGTTCAACTTGAGAAATCAAATAGATCTCATCTCTAGCTCTAGATCTAGTCATCATACCTTTACTTGCATCACCAATAATTTGATCTTCAGGATGGTTCTTCTTAACATACCTTGGTGTCTTCAGCATCTCAGTAGCTTCAGTATGTTCATCTTCATTCTCATTGTCAATCGTCAAAGATTCTTTAGGTTTAGCAGTAACATCTTTCATTTTTGTAATCTGACCACAATCATACATCCTTTCCTGAATGTGAGAATTTTCTTCTATCCTCACATTGGCGCTTTCAATTAGCTTTCTCAATCTCAGATTGAAACATTTATATGCTTTACTCTTAGTGGAATAACCAAGAAAGATTCCTTCATCACTTCTAGAATCAAACCTGCCTATCTCATCATCTCTCTTGATATATCATTTACTACCAAATATTTTGAAATATTTTACAATAGGTGTATGATCAAACCATAACTCATAAGTATTCTTACTTGTACCTTCTCTGATCTGAATTTTGTTTAGGGTGTATACATCAGTCCCAAATGCCTCTCTCCAGTGAACACATGACACATTTCCTTCCAGCAACATAGTCCTTGCAGCATCTAATATAGTTCTATTTATTTGCTCTGCTATCCCATTCTGTTGTGGAGTTCTAGGGGTTGATGTCTATCTGTATATTCCACACTCTTCATAGTATGTATTAAATAGCTCTGATGTAAACTCTCCTCCTTTGTTTGATCTCAAACACTTTATCTTCAAACCAGATTCATTCTCAACTTTTTCTTTGAATAACTTGAATTTGTCAAATGCTTCAAATTTCTCTCTTAAGTATGTAACCCACATCATTCTAGAAAAGTCATCAACAAATAGTATAAATTACCTTTCACCATAGTATGATCTTGTTCATGTAGGACCACATAGATCTGTATGCACCAGATCCAACTTCCCTTTTTCTGAATAAGCTTTTCTTTTGAATGTGCTTCCAGTTTGTTCCCCATAACACACTCTCTACACAGTGTTAGATGGCTTCACAATTTTAGGTAGATCTCTTACTGATTTTGTCATACTTGCTTTCACAATATTATCAAAGTTAAGATGACAAAATATTTTGTGCCATAACCAACTGTCATCAACCTTTGCAATAAAACAAGAAGCTTCAGATGTGTTCAATTCAAATAGATTACCTCTGGATTTAGTACCAAATGTGATCAAGTCTCATGCTTTACTTCTAATAGAGCATTTCCCATCAATAAATTTCAATTGATAACCCTTGTCTACTAACTGTCCAACACTCAATATATTTTTCTTAAGTCCATCAACAAGTAATATATTGTCAGTGTTAGTCTTTCCATCCAAAGAAATAGATCCAACTCCAATAATAAGCTTAGCAGTATTGTCACCAAATCTGACAACACCGCCATCATGTCTTTTCAAACTCACAAATTTTTTTTTATCTCTAGTCATATGATGTGAAAAACCATTGTCTATAACCCATTCAGATTTCTTTTCAACTTGGGATACTAAGGCTTTTTATTCATGCATAGGTTCATCATCCTTAACAGAAATAAATTTTATTTCATCTGAGTCACCATTGTCATCAGATATACCATCACTAGCATAATAAAATTCCTTGTATTTTGAATACTTAGACTTGAAAAACTTAGTTTTGTGCTTTGGAACTCTTGTAGGACATCTAGATGCAAAATGACCAATCTTGTTACATGAAAAACATTTCAAAGGTAATTTGCCTTCAAACTTTCCCTTACCTCTCTTTTCTCTTCTAGAAATCAGTGCCACAACTTCATCTAGCTTTCTTTCTTCTTCTTGTATTTGTTTCCATTCATCAGCATAGGCTCAAATTTCTTCCCTTAGGTCTTTACTATTGGTGCTTGCATTTCCAGATAAGCTCTTTTTGTTCTTGTGAATGGTTGCCTTGAATGCTAACTCAACTTTAGGTAAAGTTTCTTCCAATTTTGTGGTCTCAAATGTAGTTAGCTTTACAATCAACATCTCTCTGCCAACATTCGGTGTCAAAGGTATGATCTCCTCTATAGCTTATACTTTGGTTCTATATGGAGGTGTCAAAGATCTGAGTATCTTTTCAGTCACTTATTCCTCACTGTAAGTACCTCCATAGTTTCTAATACAAATAACCACTTTAGTAATTCTCTGTCCATATGCCCTAATGTTATAATCTTCTCTCATCTTCATTGATTCCATCTTTGTCTTCCATTTTTTTATCTTTCCATGTTTTGTAAACTTATCTCCAATAAATAATGCTTCCAATCTTGTCCAGGTCTCATGTGCAGAATCCAAGTCCTTTACTTTAGTGAATTATCCTTCTAAAAGTGCACTGATCAAAGATTTCCTTGCAACTGTAATACATGAAAATAACTTATTCTAATAACTTAAGTAGCCTTCTCTAATTCATCCTCATTCACTATATTTTCATTCTTATTTGTAATCATCTACTAATCAATTCCCAGACATAGAAAATATGTTCTCATCTTATTCTGCCAACTGTCATCAAAGTTTTCAGGATCAAACTTCAGACTATCCTTCTTGTAGTAAGTCATCTTCAGGATCACCTCAAGCTGTTAAAATTTATCTCTAAGTACCACAAGCTCTGATACCAATTTTTAGGAATAATAGTCCACAAGACAAGTGAGAGGGGGGTGAATCAATGGCCTCAAATTTTAATCCTTAAATAAACCCTTAAAAATGATAACCACAAATTATGTCTCTAGTTATCTTCTATCCTACAAGATGAATGCCTTGAAATACTTATATCAATTTTCTACTTGTCGGATTGCTTTGTAAATCTCTCTTTTGTATGATTACCGATAAGCAGTTAACTATTTACCAAAACACAATAAATATGAAGAGTATACTGATAAATCTAGAATTGCATATGTGAAATGTAAAATAGTAAAATAATGAAACATAAACACATAACACATGGATTTTTAACATGGAAACCCTGCTAAGGGAAAAACCACTGGGGCCGGTACCCCAAATTTTCACTCTTCTGAAGTGAGCTCTGTTAGGAGCCAACCCTATTAAAGGTTACAAACACACTGTTAGGTGTGACCTTGTTAGAGGATTTAAAAGATAGTTTGTCACCTAGTATC
>MU224189.1:0-16591 GCA_018584345.1 Thuja plicata | reverse complement strand
AAACTTTTTGATACTCCTTGGGATGTATCTCAATTGTAAAATACTTTTAAGTCCTGCTCGGTTAAGAGACTTGATGCTTCAATGGTTAAACTGAAACACTAATGATTTGTTCATACATACAACTCAACTGTAGATTTTTAGATCTATTGTAAATCCATTACCTCTTTGATCAATATAATCAATTATATACCTTTGCTCCACACTGTTCTATTTTGTGATACTGTCTCTCTGTTCGTTAATGTCTACATAATCTAGCTCTTTCTTTAGCTTGATTGATCAGGTCTGAATGAATTCTTTCTTCTCCTCCAAAATCTCTTTAGCATCTTCCCTCTTTTCTCTTTTTCACACACACGCCCCATTCGTAATGAATTGGCTTTGTCTCTATATAGACATGATTTACCTTTTCTTGGATTTCTTGATTCTTGGCATGATCCACGATTCTTGCCAATTAGATTTAAAGAAAACTCTTGTTTTATCTAAAGAGATCTTCTTGCCAACTGGACAAATTAGCTTTAAATCAATTACTTATCTCTGAATTTATCTGGATGATTAAAACAATTATAAGTATCCATTAAGTCTATTTATAGCTTCTTTACAGCTAAGCATTTTGTCATTTCTGAACTCTCTATTCTATCAGTCAACACTTCAGTTAGTTATCAGTGATAACTGACTATTCCATTAGTGTGACTTTAGTTGTCATCAGGATCTCCATCCTTGTCTTTTCTGTCGGGCAACATTGTAGTTCTTTCTGTCGGGTTACTCTGTACTTTTCTCATCGGGAAACACTGTGAATTTGCTTGTCGGTAATGCTGTGCATTAGCTCATTGGGTAACACTGTGACTTTTTCTCTTTTACTCTAACCACTGGCATGCACTCTGTCGGTGTATACAGTCACTTACTGAATACTTTACTTATATGCATTATTGATAGCATAGCATTGATTCATCAATTCTTTGAAGTCTTTGGCGATATTTCCATGACCATATAGACTATATCAAGTTGACATCAATGACAATAAAATACATTAACTAATTTAATGCCTTGCATGATCATCAACTTAACATCTTCAAACATTCAATTAGTTACATGTCATCAATCTCTCCCTTTGGCATTGATGGCAACATACTACATTATCATACTATATTATTACTAATATAATATGAAATATACATTTTCATCAAAATTTCCTAATGTAACTAATTACAAATGTCTGGCTTTCGGTAAGCTCAATTAGCATTGATTTGATTATTGCACCTTTCTGTCTTCAATCCCTTCACTGGATAGGTGTAGAATTTTTCTTTCTCTGATGTGATATGTTCTCTCCCTTTGACCGTTCTCTATTCTTTTGATGTCTCTTGTCAGAAATTCTCTTCCTTTGTGTGTACTCTCCCTTTCTTGTTACATCTCTCCCTTTGGATACTTTGATGGATATGATCTCTCCCCTCTGAGTTGATAATGGATATAATCTCTCTTTTTATCAATGTGATAATGATATATCTCTCTCCCTTTGACAGCAATGTCAAACAATCATCTTTGTCAAACAAGCTTTTGATAGTGATTCCAAATGGATCCTTTCTATCCATAATATATTCCTTGAATTTCCCAATCCATCGGTAATAACTCTAGTGCTCAGAGTAGATAAATACCTTGTTGTGTATAGATATATCATTGAAGTCTATTTCTCTGCTTGCATCAACATGAATGATATTCTAATAATATGTAGGCTGATGCAGCCTTCTAGTCATCTTAATGACTAGTAGACAAGGGTCTGATCCCTAGTCTCTTTCTCAAGCACTCAAATGCATCCTTGGGCAGTGGCTTGGTGAAGATATCGGCCAATTGTTCCTTTGATTGCACATACTCAAGTATCACCTCCTTTGCCTGAACTTGTTCTCTTAAATAATGATACTTGATGGCATTATGCTTTATTTTAGCATGCACGATTAGATTCTTGGAAATTTCTATTGCACTTGTATTATCACAATAGATAATTACTAGTTCTAAAATTTTCATATGCATACCTTCTAGTAACTGTTTGATTCATGTAATATTTGAGAAATTTGCAGCAGCAACAACATACTCTACCTCTGCAGTAGAGTGAGAGATGCATCCTTGCTTCTTGTTGATCCATGTGACAAGTCTGTCACCCATAAAGAATGCTCCTCAATTTGTTCTTTTCTGATCATCAATATTTCTAGCCCAATCAGCATCATTAAAGACCTTTAGTTTCAATTTTCCTTCTCTTCAATACCATAAGCCATATTCCTTGGCATTCTTCAGATATCTTAGAATTCTTTTTCTAGCAGTCATATGTGATTCTCTGGGATTAGTAGAAAATCTAGCAACTATTCCTACTGCATGTGCAATATCTGGTCTAGTATGTACAACATACATGAGTTTTCAAATCATCGATCTATACAACATCTAATTTACCTCTGATGACTTGTCCTCCTTTGTCAGCTTACATCCATTTTCCATTGGTGTTCCAACTAGTTTGGACTCTTCCATCTTGAATATTTTTAGTACTTCCTTGATGTATTTGGATTGTGTAATGAAAATACCTTCATCTTGTTGCATGATCTGCAGACCAAAAAAGAACTTGATCTCTCCAAACATAGACATCGCAAACTCTTTTCTCATTTCATTTGGAAATAATTTGCATAGCATATCATTGCCTCCAAATATGATGTCATCAACAAATATCTTAGCAACCAAAATGTTAGCATCAGTATCTTCCTTTAAATAAAGATTATTGTTTTGACTAGTCCTTACAAATCCAATACTTATAAGATGGGAATGAAGTCTTTCATACCAAGCTCGAGGTGCTTGTTTCAATCCATACAGTGCTTTGTGTAGTCTATATACCATGTCCCTCTTGTCTAGATCAACAAACCCTTCTGGTTGTTCAATGTATACCTCTTCTTCAAGTATTCCATTTAGGAATGCAAACTTGACATCCATTTGATATACCTTGAATCCTTTATATGAAACATAAGAAAGTAATATTCTCACTCCTTCTATCCTAGCAATGGGTACAAAGGTCTTTCCATAGTCAATCCCTTCTTCTTGTGCATACCCCTTGCATACTAGTCTTGCTTTATTTCTGGTGACTTCTCCATTCTCATTCAGTTTATTCCTGAATATCCATTTTGTACCAATGAAATTCTTGTCATTTGGTCTCGATACAAGTTTCCATGTCTTGTTTTTCTCTATCTGCTCAATCTCTTCATTCATAGCACTTATCCATTCATCATTATCTAGTGTAGCATTGACAAATTTGGGCTCATAATCACAAATAAGACATCTTTATTTAGAGACTTACTTCTGGTTCTCATACCAGCCTTCTTGTCTCCAATGATTTGGTTCTGTGGATGCTTCTTTCAGACATATCTTGCAATCATAGGTTCATCTCTTTGTCTATCAGCTTGATCATCATTTTTTTCTTCATTGTATTCTCCATCACGTTGTGCATCATCTTGAGAAATATTTTGATCATTGGTATTTGCAGCATGATGCTCAGGTACAATTATCTATTTCTCAGGAGATCTACATTGCTGGTTAGGTAGAGTGTCAGGTTTCTCATTGTAAGCAAACCTATTGTACTCCTCTGGTTCTTTAGTGCTTTCCTTTTCATTCTTCTCTGCAAATTCATCTATCTTTACATTTTCACTTTCAACAATTTTGTTAGAGGCCTTATTTAGACATTTATAGGCCTTGCTCTTGGTAGAATACCCTATAAAGATTCCTTCATCACTCTTGGAGTCAAGTTTTCCATTTCTATCATCTTTTAAGATATAACATTAACTACCAAAAATTTTGAAATAACTTACATTGGGTGTGTATCCATACCAAAGCTCATAAGGTGTCTTTTTGGTGTCTTTCTTCAATTGTACTTTGTTCAATGTGTAAAAAACATTACTGACAGCTTCCCTCTAGAAGATTTGGGTGATGCCTTTCCCTATCATCAGTGTCGTTGCACAATCAACTATGGATTTGTTCCTTCTTTTAGCAATTCCATTTTGTTGTGGTGTCCTTGGTGTAGAGACCTATCTTCTAATTCCATGCTCATTACAAAAGTTAGTGAATTCATCTAAAATAAATTCCCCTCCTCTATCTGATCTTAATAATTTTAATTATTTACCACTTTATTTCTCAACCATTGCCTTATACCATTTAAACATCTTAAATTCTTCTGATTTATCTTTTAGAAACATGACTGTCATCATTCTAGAGTAATCATCAACAAAGAGAATAGAATATCTATCTCCATAATAAATATTTGTCCTCATAGGTCCACATAAATTAGTATGGACTAATTCTAGAATGGCATCAGATGTATGGGTTTTTCTTTTGAAACTAGACTTTGTCATCTTACCTTTTTGATAATTCTTACATATGATGTTATCAGGCTTGGTCATCGTCGGTAAGCCTCTGACATTTCTCCTTTTTCTAATCTTTATCATGTTGTCAAAGTTCACATGACACAATCTTTTGTGCCACAACCATATGTATTCATTTTTAGAAATCAAACAAGTGGTGTCAGTATCATTCAGATAGAATAAGTTACCTTTTATCTGCTCACCGGTACCAATCAAATTTCCTGATTTATTGAATATCTTTGCCTTCTTATTTTCAAATGCTACTCTGTGACCTGAATTATTTAATTGTGAAACACTCAATAGATTATAATTCAATCCATTTACCCAATAATAATTTTCACATTTTATATGGTTATTCAACATTATGGTTCCTCTACCTTCAACTGGGCAAGGTGTGTCATTAACCATTCTTACTGAACCACCTTTATAGTATTCAAAAGTCTCAAAATTTTGCTTATCACTGGTCATATGGTGAGTGCAACCACTATCTATGATCTAGACATCACTTTTACTAACTTTAGATATGAGTGCAGTTACTACATACCTTTCTTCATCATCATCTGAATCATCTTTCACTACTACAAACACCATCTCGATGTCTTCCTCAGATTTAGTGTCAGTATCATCATCTTTGTATATTGCTAGGTAACTAGCCTTCTTTTCTTTGTCCTTATAGTCTTGGGTATCTCTTCTTTCTGATTGTCAGTAGCTTCTATAATCACCTCTGTCAGACTTCTTTTCAAATGATCTGTCATTACTTCTGTCATCTTTTCTTCTATTAGAAAATCTTGCAACAAAGTGTCCAATCTCTTTACAATTAAAACAAACAAGTGGTAATTTACATTTGTATTTACCTTTGCCTCTTTGGATTCTTCTAGCCATAAGCACTTCAATTTCATCAAGATCTTCTTCTTCACTTTCACTATCACTATATTTTCACATAGTGTGTTTATGACTCGATTTACTTATTCCCATAGAAGATTTGAATGCAGACTCTATGTTTGGTAAGACACTATTATCAAAATTATTCATCTCAAATGAAGTCAGTCTTCCAATCAAACTGTCTAGAGTAACATTGCTATTTTCTACTGCTCTCATTTCTTGAATGGTAGATACTCTAATAACATAAGTAGACAGTAAGATTCTTAGAATTTTACTTACCACTGTATCTTCTTCTAGTACACCTCTAACTCCTTGGATAGCATTGACTACCTCTTTGATTCTTGTGTTGTACTGTGTGATGTTTTCACCTTCTTTCATTTTGAGATCATCAAAATTTCCTCTAAGGCTTTCTGCCTTGGCTTTCAAAACATTCTTGTCACCACCATGTACAAACATCAATTTGTCCCACATCTGCTTTGCAGTCTTTCAGGTTTTGACATCTTCAAATTCAACATCAAAGAGTGAGGAAGCAAGCTCTATCATCATGCAATTGTGCTCTTGATTCTCTCTCATTTGTTCAACTATTGGTGCTCATGTGGACAACACATATTCAGTATCTAAGTATTGAGTAACATCATTTCCAATACCTAATAAGTGGAGTCTTATTATGCTCTGCCATGAAGAAAAATTATCTTTGTTCAACTTGGGCACATCTCTTCTGTTCATCTTGTGATCATTAGCTTAGGTATTGAAACCTTCCTTCTAAGCACACAAGCTCTGATACCAATTTTTAGTAATAACTGAGAGGGGGGGTGAATCAGTGGCCTCAAATTTTAATCCTTAAATCAACCCTTAAAACTTATAACCACAAATTATGTCTCAAGTTATCTTCTATCCTACAAGATGAATGCCTTGAAATACTTATATCAATTTTCTAGTTTTTGGATTGCTTTGTAAATATCTCTTCTGTATGATTACCAATAAGTAGTTAACTATTTACCGAAACACAGTAAATATGAAGAGTATACCGATAAATCTAGAATTGCATATGTGAAATGTAAAATAGTAAAGTAATGAAACATAAACACATAACACATAGATTTTTAATTTAGAAACCCTGTTAAGGGAAAAACCACTGGGACCGGTACCCCAAATTTTCACTCTTCTAAAGTGAGCTATGTTAGGAGCCAACTTTGTTAAAGGTTAAAAACACACTATTAGGTGTGACCTTTTTAGAGGATTTAAAAGATAGTTTTTCACCTAGCATCCGGCATCTAATGTAACCATCCTTGATCAAACACTCACTTGGCTTGTCAATAGGTATCGCCCATATTTAATGCTACTTTCATGATCAAACTTTTTGATACTCCTTGAGATGTATCTCAATTGTAAAAGACGTTGAAGTCCTACTCAATTAAGAGACTTGATGCTTCAATGGTTAAACTGAAAAACTAATGATTTGTTCATACATACAACTCAATTGTAGATTTTTAGGTCTATTGTAAGTCCATTACCTCTCTGATCAATATAATCAATTGTGTACCTTTGCTCCACACTATTCTACTATGTGATGTTGTCTCACTGTTCGTCGGTGTCTACAGAATCTAGCTCTTTCTTTAGCTTGATTAATAAGGTTTGAATGAAGACTTTCTTCTCCTTCAGAATCTCTTTAGCATCTTCCCTCTTTTCTCTTTTTCCCACACATGCCCCATTCGTAATGAATTGGGTTTGTCTCCATATAGACATGATTTACCTTTTCTTGGCTTTCTTGATTCTTGGCGTGATCCACAATTCTCGCCAATTATATTTAAAGAAAACTCCTATTTTATCTCAAAGAGATCTTCTTGCCAACTGGAAAAATCGGCTTTAAATCCATTTTTTATCTCCAACTTTATCTGGATGATTAAAACAATGATAAGTATCCGTTAAGTCTATTTATAGCTTCTTGACAGCTAAGCATTTTTTCATTTCTGAACTCTCTATTTTTTTGGTCAAAACTTCAGTTAGTTATCGGTGATAATTGACTGTTCCATCAATGTGACTTGAGTTGTCATCGGGATCTCCATCCTTGTCTTTTCCATTGGGAAACACTATAATTCTTTCCATTGGGTTACTCTGTTCTTTTCTCGTCGGGCAACACTGCAAATTTTCTCGTCGGTAATGTTGTGCATTATCTTGTTGGGTAACACTATGACTTTTTCTCTTTTACTCTGACCGTCAGTGTGCACTCCGTCGGCGTATACATTCACTTAGTGAATACTTGACTTATATGCATTACTGATAGCATAGCCTTGATTCATCGATTCTTTGAAGTCTTTGGTAGTATTTCCATGACCACATAGATTATATCAAGTTGACATCAATGACAATACAATACATTAACTGATTTAATGCTTTGCATGATCATCAACTTAACATCTTCAAACATTCAGTCATTTACATGTCATCAGAATCAGTTGTGATATAGATTATTAAACTTTAAACTTTATAAACCAAATCTGCAAATGTAAATGATAACACAGTAAATTCCAACACCATAACACAATATTTGTTGTCGAGGAAACCTTGCTAAAGGTAAAACCTTGGTGGGAATTAACACCCAAAAATAATGTACTGAGAGTATAGTATCCCTGTTAAAAGATTTATCCCTGTCAAGAGCTTGTTACAACATTATAGTACATAGTCCCTGTTAGGAGACAGACCCTATTAGGAGTCAAGAGAAATAGTAGGCTCACTGCCAAGGCACACTTCTCAAAGAAGGTTAAAGCCACCCTCAAGGATTCACAATCCAAACAAGTGTATATAGAAAATACACAATCAAGTGAACTGTCTTATAGCAACTGTCTTTGCTTGGTCAATTACAATGAAGTAATATTTTTATGAACTTTTCTTTGCATTCAATAGTCAAACAAGCTTCGCAGCCTTCACTTCTCTTCTTTTCAATCTCTGTCACATATTTTCAAAAGAAAAGATCATTCATATATACCCTCTCACAATAATTCATTAGGTCGGCCAATTAAGCTTTCCTAATATACAAATAATTAATCAGGTCAGACAATTAAAGATTTCCTATGTACAAATAATTATATAACCCATTTCTAAGATACACATGGTACCTATAAAAAGTAAACATCAAATGTAATCCATCACATATACTTCCAGATCTGCAATCCACGCTCACAATTCATTTTACACGCTACGTGTTTGAAGTTGGCCACCAAATAGGTCTTCTTTAGAATACACGCCATAGTTGACATCACCAGTCATCAAACAACAATAGAACTCAACCCATTATCCCAATATATGTCAGTTGTCCACCAGTAAGCTCGCTTCATCTGAAATATCTTCGCCAGAAAGATATACCCGAAACACAGAGACCTGCTCTGTCCAGAATCATAGTTACAGTCCAGAAACTAGTTTTCACCAAATCAACTGTAACATCTATAATATGCAACATAGAGCCAAGAGATATTAGGAATAAGGTCAACACACATCCTTATGCATTAATCCAACTTCGATCATCCTGAATCATTCATATAGTGTCCGTACACTTCTTCCAGTCAAGTAACCAGTCTGTCCTCTCCACAAAAATATATATTGACATCAGTGACAAAATATGAATATCAACAACATGATCAGTACCCAAAATTGATATCATCCAACACACATCCCAAGGAACTTCTATCTGTACTGAGAACTACAAGAATGTGGGATGACTTTAGAGGTCTGACCTCCTATACCACCAAATAGAAGGATTTTGGCAATCTACAAACACTTGGCTCTTTAGTAAGGGAATCTCATTTGAGAATCCATGCATGATCTCTCCCTTAGGAAGATTCCTTCCTATGAACACAGGTACCAGGAAAGTCAACATGGATAGGCAATTAGCACCCATATTGAGATTTTTTGCCTACACTCATTTTATATAGCGACTGAGAATAGATTAGCTTTAGCCTGTTATTCCTTGTGTTATTCCTCTTGGGTGAATACTTTTTCCCACAAGAGTAGGCCCTCTAGAAAAATAAAAACTTAAGTGTTGCTAACACTTTTATCTTATACCTAGGACCATGAGAGCCAAGGGAGAGGATAGTGTGTGTTAGCAGTAGGACCACTCTACGAGAAAAAGTGTGCTAATCACACAAGACACATGTTCATTTTAAGCACCAATTAAAGTGTGAAAGGTAGACATGGTGTTATTTTTAAGACCAAAATCCAAGTGTTCCTAAAATAAAAGACACAAATCCAAATCAAATAAACTACCCTTGCATATGTTACATACAGATTCATAGTTTTTCAAACTTTTCCCCTAACCTGCATCAATATAATTAGTAGTTTGCCAGAAATCTCAAAAAAGGGGGTCTTTGATAAGTGAATTTTTTTTTCACAGAGCCACAAGATGAATACAACTAGATTAGTAACCCCAAAATGCTAATCTTATAAATTAGTTAGAAAGAGGGAGTTCCAATTTACTAGCAAACCATATTTTATCTGATAGCCTAATTGAATAATTTTCTCATATCTATCAAGGAATTCTTCTTCCTCCTCAATCTCTATTTTTTCTTATGTCCACTCCAGGCACAGGTAGTTGATGATCCTCTTCTTTAATTTCTTCCTTGATTGGTATCCGGGGGTTCGAATGGTGATTTTCTTTGCTTTGGGGTGCTTCGGTATGTGATTTTCCTACACCAGTAAACAGAAAGGAAGAAAAAAGAAAGCCTAACAATTAACCTTAACTTTGAAAATGTTATGAACAACTTGAATTAGAATTCCAATCAAGACTTGCAATCAAAAGGAATGACATGCAAGCCAAAAATTAAAAATAAATAAAGACATGCAAGCAAAAGAAATGGCATGCAAGAAAAAAAAAGCAAGACATGCAATCAAAAGAAATGACATGCAAGAAAAAAAGGAAGACATGAAATTAACATAAATGACATGCAAGCAAAAAATCAAGACATGCAATTAAAAGAAATGACATGCAAGCACAAAATCAAAACACACAATCGAAAGGAATGACATCCACGCACAAAAGAAATACATGAAATTAAAAGGAATGACATGCAAGAACAAAATCAAGACATGCAATTAAACCCTTAATTAGCCACCCTAATTAACTAGACTAGATGAAATTGGTTGTTCATTTTTAAGACCAATTAAAAATTATAATTCATTGCATGTTTAAAACATGAAACCCTACATAGATCACAAGTTAGACTATTGAAACCTACATGCAACAACAAATTAACCAAGAAAAACATGCATGCAAAAATAAATTACAAATCACATTTAGTGTGATTCACGTCAAATTCACCATTATGTTATAGGTAAAATCTGCATAGGCTCATAAAGATATTAGTAGGACCAGATTATCCAAAGAAACCAAACAACTAATAACCCTCAATTACCCTATAAATAATAAAAGATGAGAAATAGGTAAATAAATTGAAAATGAAATGAACAAATCAAACACAGTTATCTAAACCTTGCTTATTACCTTCTATCGCTTCTCTGCAATATTTCAGGATGGGATATCTAGCACTGAGAGTTGATTACTGTAGTGTCCTCACTCAAAGCTTTGAGAATATGAAAAAGAGATAAAAATATTTAAAACATAATGATAGCTTGATAATACTTAAATTGCTTGATAATCTAGATCCTCAAAATGGGTTGAAGGTTGATGAATATAGATTTTTAAAATCAAATGAATGGTTTAGATTAATTTAAGAAAATCAAGATTTGTGGTTGAGAATAATGGAGATTGATTGATTTGGGGAAATTTCCTCGTTACAAGGTGAGATAAGAGGATTTGTTTTCATTTTTAACTTAAAAAGTGGCGAGTTGTTTTGGAAAAAGATGAGATGATGGAAAATAGAAGATTTTAGGGTTTGAAAGATATTAGTTTCCAAAAATACAATAATTAGGAGATTTTCATGATTTAATGCAAATTTGAAAAATATTTTTTTATTTTTTGCATTTTCATGATTTATTTAAAATTAGAAATTCGATTTTGATTTATGTATTTTTGAATTAAATAAAATTGAAATGAAATGAAATTAGAAATTAGCTTAGAATAAGAATTAAATGTCGAATGATAAATTTGAATTTGGAGTAAATGGAAATTAAATTAATTTTAGAAATGATTTAATTAGAAGAATTAATTAGTCAATTTAAATATTTTGGAATAATTATTTAAATTGGATGATAATAGAAATTGAGTTTAATTAAATGATAAAGACCACTTAATTAAAGGTAAATTAATTAAATTATATTAACTATTTAATTAATAATAGGGGAGGTGATTAAATGATCAAGCAAATATATTAGTTAGGAATTAGGATGAAGAATATTAGTTAGAAGAATTAAGGTTAATTAATTAAATAATTTAAGAATTATTGAACTAATAGAGGAAAATTATTATTAATGAGCACTCGCAAGCGTGAGAAAATTTTAGGTGTTTACAGGTGGCAAGGAACAATATCATTACAAGGCTATATCTTGAAAGGTTCCAGTAGATAATTTAGCCATGAATCTATGATCATGAGAAAAATCACTACACAATGTTTGAAATGCCTTCACATGAGTCAAGGGATCATCTTTACCAGTGTAATTCTCCAAGTGAGGTATTTCCATGTATCGAGGGATAAAAAAATGAATGATGTTTAAGGAAAAAGGACTAGCAATGTCACATGTGGGAATATCGAATTTGGATTGAGTCATGGAGGCAATTTTTTGTTGCAAGGATGAAATGGTTTGAGCAAGACTATTGATAGTGGATTTGGTAAAAAGGTTGGTATGAGACATGTGCAAAAGGTTTGGTTCATTATGATAAATGGAAGGAATGTTGGTATATGCAAATAGAAAATTCTTGTAGGTGGGCATGGATAAAGGTTGGGAAACATATGGAACACTTGAAGGAGGAGGAATAGGATTAGGATCACTTCCAAGACTAACATGTGTAGGATTTATGTTTGGATTGGATATAGTCATGAGAGGTGGAGCATAGTAGAAACACTAGGTAATGAAGTGGTAATATGAATAGAAGTCTCAACACTAGTTGGAAGTTGAATTAAACCAAGGTCTTGAGCTCATTCTTTAATAGGTTTAACATTGCTATCAATAAGATGGGAAATAGTGCGTAACAAATTAACACCATATTTATCATTGTGAATCAACCTCATCAAATCTTCTACTAAACAGATGGATTCCATATTAGAATTTTCTTGACCTGACCATTGCTCAAATTTTTAAAAATCATTGGAAATATTTTGCACTTGGATAGGAAGCACTATTAAGGTCTCATCTTCATCATGAGATGAGTGGGAAGAAGGATTCTTAACAATAGTGGGAACACCATTAGTAGGCATGTGTGTCTCATCAAGATTCCTATGAAATGAAGAGGACTCAATTTCAAACAAACCCATAAGTATATTTTTCTCCTAACCAGAATGATATAGGCAGGAATCGATGTTATAACACTCATGCACAAGGAGATGAAAGAGAGATAAATCTAAAAAATGCAAGTAGAAAATTTGAAAGAAATATGTTAACACTCATCAATTTTATGCATGATGAATTAAATTAAGCACAATTATACATGAAACCTAATGAAGAGCACATATAACCGTCAAATCTAAGATGCATACAAAGTGTTAGTAATAACTGAGAGGGGGACTGAATCACTGGCCTCAAAAATCAATCCTTAAATCAACCCTTAAAACTTATAACCACTAATTATGTCTCAAGTTATCTTCTGTCCTACAAGATGTATGCCTTGAAATAATTTAATCAATTTTCTACTTGTCGGATTGCTTTGCTAACCTCTCTTCTGTATGATTACCAATAAGTAGTAAAATTATTTACCGAAACACAGTAAATATGTAGAGTATACCGATAAATTCATAAATGCATATCTGAAATGTAAAATAATAAAGAAATGAATCATACACACATAAAACATGGATTTTTAACGTGGAAACCATGTTAAGGGAAAAACCACTGGGACTGGTACCCCAAATTTTCACTCTTCTAAAGTGAGCCCTATTAAGAGTCAACCCTGTGAAAGGTTACAAACACACTGTTAGGTGTGACCTTGTTAAGGATTTTAGAAATAGTTTGTCAACTAGTATCTGGCATCTAATTCTACCATCCTTGATCAAACACTCACTTGGCCTGTCAATAGGTATCAGACATATCCAATGCTACTTTTGTGATCAAAATTTTTGATACTCCTTGGGATGTATCTCAATTAAAAAAATCTTTTAAGTCCTGCTCAGTTAAGAGACTTATATGATTCAATGGTTAAACTGAAACACTGATGATCTATTCATACATATAACTCAATTACAGATTTTTAGATCTATTGTAGGTCCATTACTTCATTGATCAATATAATCAAATATATACCTTTTCTCCACACTTGTTCTGCTATGTGATGCTTGTCTCACTATTCATCAGTGTCTGTAGAATATAGCTCTTTCCTTAGCTTGTTGATCAGGCCTGAATGAAGACTTTCTTCTCCATCATATTTTCTTTAGCATCTCTCCTCTTCTCTTGTTCACCCCACACTTCGTAATGAATTGGGTTTGTCTCTATATAGACATGATTTCCTCTTTTCTTGGCTTTCTTGATTCTGAGCTTGTTTCAAAATTATCACCTATAGATTTAAAGCAAACTCATGAGTTATCTCAAAGAGGTCTTCTTGCCAACTGGACAAATCAACTTTAAATCACTTACTTATCTCTGACTTTATCTGGATGATTAAAACAATGATAAGTATATGTTAATTCTATCTTTAGCTTCTTGACAACTAAGCATTTTGTTATTTTCTGAACTCTATGTTCTGCTGGTCAACACTTTAGTTATTCATTAGTGATAACCGATTGTTCTGTCGGTGTGACTTTAGTTGTCATCGGGATCTTCGTCCTTTTTTTTCTCCGTCGGGCAACACTAAAATTATTTCCGTCGGGTTACTTTGTGTTTTTCTCGTCGGGCAACATTGTAACTCTGCTCGTCGGTAATGTTGTGCATTAGCTCATTGGGTAACACTGTGACTCTGCTCTTTTACTCTGACCATTGGTGTGCACTTCATTGGTGTATGCAGTCACTTAGTGAATACTTGACTTGTATGCATTACTGATAGTATAGTCTTGATTCATCAGTTCTTTGAATTCTTTTGGCAGTGTTTCCATGACCATACAGATTATATCAAGTTGACATCAATGACAATACAATACATTAACTGATTTAATGCCTTGCATGATCATCAACTTAACATCTTCAAATATTCAATCTGTTACATGTCATCAATCTCTCCCTTTGGCATTGATGGCAACATACTACATTATCATACTATACTATTACTAATACAATATGAAATATACAATTTCATCAAGCTTTTCCAATGTAACTAATACAAATGTCTAGCTTTCAGTAAACTCAAATAGCTTTGATTTGATTCTTGCATCTTTCTATCCCTTCATTGGATAGATGTATAATCTTTAATTCTCTAATGTGATGTGTTCTCCTTCTGTGTCAAACTCTCTCCCTTTGACTGTTCTTCTCTTTTGATGTTTTCTCTCCCTTTCTATTTGCTCTCCCTTTTTGGTTACTTCTTATTTCTTGATACTTCGATGGATATGTAATGGATAAACTCTCTCCCTTTATCAGTATGATAATGAGAGATATTTCTCTCCCTTTGACATTAATTTCAAACATCTTATCTTTTAAAACAAGCTTTTGATAGTTATGTCAAGTGGATCCTTTCTATCCATAATATATTCCTTGAATTTCCCAATCCATCGATAATAACTCTATTTCTTGGAGTAGATAAATACCTTGTTGTGTATAGATTTATCTTTGAAGTTCATCTCTCTGCTTGCATCAACATGAATGATATTTTGATAATGTGTAGGCTGATGCATCCTTCTAGTCAGCTTTACTGACTAGTACACAAGGGTCTGACCCCTAGTCTCTTTCTCAAGTACTCAAATTCATCCTTGGGTAGTGGCTTGGTGAAGATATCAACCAATTGTTCCTTTGATTGCACATATTCAAGTTTTACTTCTTTTTCATGAACTTGTTCTCTTAAATAATGATACTTGATGGAAATATGCTTTGTTTTAGCATGCATGACTGGATTCTTGGAAATGTTTATTACACTTGTATTATCACAATAGATAATTACTGGTTCTAAAATTTGCATATGCATACCTTCCATTAATTGTTTGATCCATGTAATATTTGAGAAATTTTTAGTAGCAACAACATACTCTACCTCTGTAGTAGATTGTGAGATGCATCCTTGTTTCTTGTTGATCCATGTGACAAGTTTGTCACCCATGAAGAATGCTCATCTAGTTGTGCTATTCTGGTCATCAATATTTCTATCCCAATCAGCGTCGGTGAAGACCTTAAGTTCAAATTTGCCTTCTCTTCTATACCATAAGCCATATTCCTCGGTATTCTTCAGATATCTTAGAATTCTTTTCATAGCAGTCATATGTGATTCTTTGGGATTAGCAGAAAATTTAGCAACTATTCCTACTGCATGTGCAATATCTAGTCTAGTCTATACAAAGTCTGATTTACCTCTGATTACTTGTCCTCCTTTTTCATCTTACATCATGTTTCCATTGGTGTTCTAACTGGTTTCAACTCTTCTATCTTGAATATTTTCAGTACTTCTTTGATGAACTTGGATTGTGTAATAAAAATACCATCTTGTTGCATGATCTGTAGACCAAGAAATAATTTGATCTCTCCAAACATAGACATCTCAAACTCTTTGCTCATTTCATTTGCAAATGATTTGCATAGCATATCATTGCCTCCAAATATGATGTCATCAACAAATATCTCAGCAATCAAAATGTTAGCATCAGTATCCTCCTTTAAGTAAAGATTATTGTTTTCACTAGTTCTTACAAATCCAATACTTATAAGATAGGAATGAAGTATTTCATACCAGGCTCGGGGTGCTTGTTTCAATCCATATATGGCTTTGTGAAGTCTACATACCATGTCCCTCTTGTCTGGATCAACAAACCCATATGGTTGTTCAATGTATACCTCTTCTTCAAGTATTCTATTTAGGAATGTAGACTTGACATCTATTTGATATACCTTGAACTCTTTATATGTAGCATAAGAAAGTAATATTCTTACTCCTTCTAGCCTAGAAATGGGTGCAAAGGTCTCTCCATAATCAATTCCTTCTTCTTGTGCATACCCCTTGCATACTAGTCTTGCTTTATTTCTTGTGACTTCTCCATTCTCATTTAGCTTATTCCTAAATATCCATTTTGTACCGATGACATTCTTGTCATCTGGTC
>MU224188.1:1358161-1373451 GCA_018584345.1 Thuja plicata | reverse complement strand
TATTTACTTCAAAATAGGGTGGTCGTACACGTGTGTGGTATGGTCCTGAAACTGAAATTTTAAAAAGGGATTTTTAAACATTCCTACTAAAATATATTTTTTACCATGTGGGTATTAAAAAAAATTACATATTTGAAAACTAGACTCCGAGAACTACATTTTCTATTAGTGAATTTTTCTGAGATTCAATCCCTAAGTGCCTCAAATTTTGACATCAATTGATAAAAAATTTGAAAAACAAGAAAAACACTTCCACTTTTTGCCCAAAAAGTGGACTCAACTTCTTGCTGGCACCCTGTGATCCTCCAAATTTTTCATTGGTGTTCAGGATAGCATTGAAATCTCCACCTAAGATGAAAGTCTCTGCTTGGTTAGATTGCAATATGGATTGGACTTCCTGCCAAACCCTTCTTTTTTCTATATTTTGGATAGGTCCATAAATGTTGATCAGATTAAATTTAAGGTTTGATTTGAGGCTGCACATCCTTAAGGCCATCCAATTGTTATTACTAGATACGAATACGAAAGAAACTCTCCAGGGATCCCATAGGACTGCTAATCCTCTTGAAGCACCCACTGCTGGTACATATTCTGATTTCCATATGCCCAGTTTGTTGTTAAATTTCATGATTTCCTCAGTACTTAGTTTAGTTTCTTGTAGAATTATAATTTCTGATTCAAAATTCTTAAGGTACCTCTTAACGAGTCTTTGCTTGTTAGTGGCATTTAAGCCCCTAAAATTCTAGGATGTCACTTTCATTGCTCCTTGGGAAGGCACTTCCCCTTCTTGCTATGCAGAATATCAGAGATTTTCATTTGATTTTCAGCGCTGCCTGTTAAATTTCTGAGTTCTATGAAAGATTTCCTCCCTCTTTTCTTCTTGGTTTTGTTTATTTTGGGGGAGGATAGGCATTCCTTGTTGGAAGCTATTCCAAGATGTCTATCCTTATTCGTAATACCAAATATATCTTCAATGTTTGCTGCAATGTTTTCTACATTATCACTAAGATGAGGAATGGAATCTGGGAATACTGTTTGACCTTCTTCTTCATACCCCCTTTCTAAATCAATGAGGGCATCTTCAGATTCTATGGAATCTTGACCATAAGATTCTATCAAGTTTTCCAAATTGTCTGAACATCCTATGTTAGGACTTTCCAGATCCAAAATAGGAGAGGGTATTGGATCCTCATCTTTTTATTGACACTCCTTTGAAACTGTATTTTCCTCCTCAAGGTTTCTAAGTTCCAAAATCTTCCTGATTAAGACATCCTTTTGATATCTTAGCACTTCTTCATCACAGATTTTGTCTATAAATAGGTCCATAAGTTCGTTTGTGACAGCCTCTGCTCTATAGTCTGCTATAGTTTTAATTTCTTTGGCACATTGTTCATAATCCACCGATTTTTCTGGTGATGATGCACCTGAGGGAGAATTGTTCTGATTGTTCCTCAATTGATCCTTATCCCCCAAAGAGTCATAATCTGGACCCTTGGAGTCTATCTGAGCTACATTACCAATGGGTTGTAGACTAGTTGTAGTTTCTGATTGGAATTCCTAGCTTTCAGAATCTAGGATATCCTCCGGCTGTACTGATATTTGGGGTTCATATATGTTGTTTGCTAATGGAATGTTAAGGGGAGAGACACTCTCCCTAAGTGATGGAGAAGGAGCCTCATCAACTGGAGCTTGGCTACTGAAGTGATCATTTTCCTGAGTAGGCTTACAAGGGGAATTGCTTATATGGGGGGTTACTGTATTATTATCCCCTACATTAGTGATCGTGAAACCTCCTTTGTCTAAATGGAAGTTTATGTTCACCTCCCAATTACTATCTAAGAGATTAGTAGGTTTTTTGTTATTCTTGTTATCAATTGGATTGTTGATATTAGTTTTAAAGTCAGTCTCTATGAAATTTTCAATAATAATTGGATTAATTATAATGGTATTGGAATTGAAACTAAGATACATGTGAGGAATAAAGTTTTTATGAATATTCATCTTGACAATCAAAGTCTTCTCTGTTTTGTTAGGTATTGATTCACTGATTCTAACAAATTTGCTAATATTATTCCCTATTTTACTGACAGAGTCCAGATCTGATAATTTGATTGGTAGGTTTCTAAGTGTAATAGCTTTTTCAACTTCAAAATTTTCTAAATATAATGGATTAAATAGAGGCATCCAATCAGTAATGAAAAAAGATTCATGCCTAAATTTTAGATTCTTATTTTCTAATATTTTCCTCTTGGTTTCTGGCTTCTTGCAATCAATTAGGAAGAAAAAGTCAATAAGGGCAGTGATACTTACCTCGCTGGGGAGTATTGTTGTCAGAGCTTCTGAGATATCCAGAATGCTAGCTCCTACTCCTCTCCATCGAACAATAATACCTGCACCTTTATAATACTTCTGATTTTGCACTATACACTTATCATCTAAGATTAGCGTATTAAAATCCCTGTTAGAACAAACTTTAGCTATATTTTGATTCAGCATCTGGTTACTGTTTCACCTGTGTGGCGGAGTATAAACTGGATGTGAAACCTTTGGCTGTGAAACCATAGCCCCATTGGTAGTTGGGTTAGGTTTCAAATGCTTGCCAGTCAATCGCCGATGAGGTGGAGAGTAATACTTCGAGGGAAGCTCATATTCCTTGCCATTATGTGTAGGAAACTTTGATTTAGGCATCTCTATATTTTCCCTGTTAATGGAAGACCTAGAACAGGTATTAAGGGTTTTGGCAAAGGACGGGGGGAAGTGAATCTGATTTGTCCTTGGAAGGTCTTTATGCTTGAGGCTCTTTTCCCTAGGTTTTCCCTTCCTTTCCAAAATCCTATTGTGAATATGAGGGGGGGAATATGGATTGGAATTAGGAGTAACCTTCTCTATTTTTAGTAAATCAAACAAATTTCTTAAAGCGAGCTCAAAGCAATTTTTATTAACATTATGCAAACTTACCTTCTTTTTACCTTTTACCTGCTGCCATTCGTTCTCTTTCTGCTTTGCATTCCTGGGATGCACCTGGGCCACTGAAAATCCACCTTGCCTCAAGGCAGAATGAGGGTCTTCAGATTTATTGACTTGTTCAATACTAGATTTTAGGGTCCGCTCCATCTCGGGTATGCTCGACTTGGGCAGTGCATATTTCATTTTGGAAAAATGATTGATTTGGTAATCCAGATCCTTGACTGTGAAGATTTTAGGTTTCTGAATAATGCTTTCTCTGCTTTTTCCATCTATGCATCCCCTAGATCTCAAGGTAGGTTTATTTACTAGGAGATCTGGGATCTTGGGGTTCGAAACATTTTTGGATATCCTGCTCTCTTTAAGGCTTTTTTGTTTCTGCTTAGCAATGAAGGATTTGAGGTGATCATAATTAGGGCTCGGCGAATGCACATCCGTTCTATTACAATCAATTTCCTTATGACCATAAAGCCAACAATTAAAATAATAGCCTGAGAAACCAGTGTTTCTGGTGTCATCTTCAATGGAATTTTTGCAGGAGTCCTTGTTACCTCTGCCAACGCTTATGACACAACATAAATCCGCATGCCCTAGTTTTTGGGAACCTTTATTTCGAGACTTGAATCGTGATTTCGCTTGCTGCAAATTTTCGGTCATTTTCACTTTTTTCATTGTGTTCCATTAAATAACTATTAATTAAAATATACTTAATATTTATAATAAAATTAGAATTAAATTTACATATATAATTATAATTATAACTAATTATGGCAAATACACACCTGACACTTGTATATTTTTCTATTTGGGTCCTTATTTTCTTATACTTTCCTATTTTTATATTTTTCTTTTTCTTTACATTTCCTTTTTTTTTTAACTTTTTTCTTTCTTTCTTTCTTTTTTTTTCCTTCTTCCATTTTTTAGTTTTTCTTTTTAAATTTATAGCTCTCTTTTTAATTCTCTTTCTTTACTTTTAGTTTATTGGTTTAGACCTTTCATTCTTTTTCACTTATTTTCTTTTATTTCTTTTCATTTATTAACTTATTTTCTTTTCTTCATTTTTATCTCTTTTATATTAGTTTATACTTTCTTTTTGTTTACTTATTTTTTATTCTTTTCTTTTGAGTATTTGTTCTCATTTGTTTTCTTTTTGTTATTATTTTTTGCTCTTTTGTATTTATATTTGTATTCTTATTCTTTCAAGTCCTTGGAGTGTGTGTTTTTCCCTTTCACATCCTCCTCTTATGTGGAATGCAGGTCTGCAACTTACTCACTTTTCTCTCATTGATTTCTCTTGCATCCTAATGATGGATCACATAGTGTGATCTGAAGCGTTGATGAAAAATCATACACGCAATCAATTCCAGAAGCGTTTGCATCATATCTATGAATTGTAGAAATTTCATAGATCTTAATTTCATACATGTTTAACATGAAACACAAATAATACATACACATTGTCATAAACACACCCTCCTACATATAGACAAGCATGTTATCATATTCATGTCTTGTAAATATATATATCTAGATGGATTTTTACACCCCTCTTCCATGATACAATTGTTATTTTCTTTACTTGCATAAAAATTTTTAGATGAATGAATGTGCGTTTGTATGAATATATTATTGGAAATAATGGACAGTGTGTACTGAGAGGGGAGGGGTGAATCAGTACCTCTAAAACTTTTAGTTAATTAACCTTTAACCTTATGTAATCAAATCTTTTCTTTACCGATAATATCTATTGTTCTTTCTTTATGCATGTGATATCAATTCATAATCTTAATTGTATGTAGACATTCATATAAACATTAATGAAAGCAATAACACATAACACAAGATATGGTAATGCAGAAAACTCCTGTTAGAAGGTAAAAACTACGGTGGGGATGGCACCCACAAAAACTTCACTATCTGCAGATTGGAAGAGGACGGTTAAGGCTTACAATTTTGATCACTTCTGATGATCTACCCTGTTAGGAGTATTATGCGAAGACTAGTTAAGGTCTACTCTGTTAAGAGCTTTAGCAACACTGTTTAGTGTGCACTCGGTTAAGAGATTTATAATAGGATTGTTAAATCCACCTTTCTTGAAAGAATTTCTTCTATTTTCTACACTTGTTAAAATATAGACAAAAATACTCATTGACCTGAGTGTATGCAATATACAATTTCTAATTATAGATCCATTAAAGTTTACATGTACAAATGTATCACCTAATGTGATTGATTAATACCTCTGTTGCTCAGTAGCCTTGGTTCTTGGTTCTTGATAACCAAATTCATCTTTTGATGTTCTGCTTCTTGAAACTCTCATTCTGATCCATAGACGTGCTCGTTGGCTACATTCATCCTCTCATACATGTCAAATGATTGATTACAACATCTATTTATACAATTTATATTTGACCCTTTTAGTTTCACATATCACAAACTTAACTCTATGACAAAGGTTTATAACTTGACCTTAATCTCCTAGTTTGCATGTTTTTAATCAGTTAGACTGATTTAAAAAATTAAAATTATGTTTATTTTTCCTCATGAAATGATTTTAAAACAAATATAAACTCTAAATATCAAGCATAACTATTTTATTTGACGTGGAATTCAGATCCACTTTTCTCGAGATATAACTGACTTTTGGTGTCTGATGCTCGGTTTGCTCTGAAATTAGTTTGACTGTCTTTTGCTGTTCCTTTGTTGAATTGTCTGCCGGCTTCCCTTTCTCTATTGGGTTCCTCTATTTCTTCTCTTTCTATTTATTGTGTAACTTGCTTGTCAGGTTCCTCTGTATCATCTTCGGGTTGCACTTTTAGTTTACACTGTAAAACTTGTGTCATCGGGTTCCCCTTTACTTAGCACTTTCAGTCTGAATTGAAACCTAACTTTTGGTGTAGTGTAACCGATGGTTCATAACAACTATTTTCTCTTTGCATACTAATGACAAAACTTATGTCATCAATCTCCCCCTTTGACATTAGTATAAAAAATTGATATGTGCAAAATACTAAAGTGTTTTGTATGTACACAATGTATATTACAAGTAGTCATTTCATGACTCCCCCTATGCATATGCCGGTATAGTATATGTGTATGTACAGTTGTCTTTTCCCTTTTTTCTATATGTAATGTACATATAATTTTCCTTTTCCCCTTTTTACTATATGCTCTGTACATATCATATTCCTTTCCCCCCTTTTTTGATAGTAAGGGCAAAGGTGTATACCTATAGCTTATCAAAAATATGAGAGTGAGAGGTCTTCATTTCCTCCAACATCTTCTCCCATTTATTCTTTAGATACTCAAGAGCCATATGCTCTAGTCTGATCCTGACATGCATGTTGTAGATGTTGTCTTCTATAGACATCTTTGGGGTGGCAATTAGCTATTTTGCCGAACTTATGTGTTTTTGCAAAAGTGTGAGGTTCGGTAAAAGTTGAGCCTGTAGCTCAGTAACCTCTTCTCTAAATTGTGATTCTACTTCCCAAAGTTCTTGTCTTATCCTTTTGATTTCAATTATCTTCTCATAATGCAATTTGATTGCATTTCCACCTATGGTTAGACTTTGAGCACTTGCATTTAGATCGGAATCGATCTTTGCAATCTTATCATTATTATCCTTTGTGAATTTCTCCAAAGTGCATAGCTTTTGAATTAAGGAAATAGCTTCAGTAATGATTGGATCTAATTCATTTTTTAATTCGAAAGCTTTACCTTATTTTCTGCCACTTCTTGGCTGATCTTTCCTGTCAATTTGAATTGGAACTTCTGTCCTACTAATTCCTCAATCGCCTTTTCTGCATCCACATTTTGAGTTCTGATTGGTTCGGTGAGAACGGCAAGTTGATCCAGAATGGGGGCATTGCGATCAACATAAATGTTAGGAACTATTTTTTGTAAGATATCTCTTGTATTTTCCAGCACTAGAGAGTCTTTGTGTTCTTTTCTTAGCTTTTCTTGCATTGCTTTCCTTTGAAATATCTCTCCATATTCAATAAGAGATTCATAGTCCAATGTGGTTGGATCACACTTTGGTATTTCAATGAATTCATCAAGTGTGACTTCTAAATTATTCTTCTTGGTTTTCTTCTTCTTCTTTTGTGATGCACCTATATGCAAAACCATAGTCAGCTTCTCTGCTTGGTCTGATGTGCCTGAGGAAGGCTTCTGTGGTGTTGTACATTTTTCATGTTGCTTGGGGTTTTCCTTTCGGTTGTATGAGGATGTCTCCTTATCAACCTTCGGTGTAACTTCAGAATCTCCTTTGGTGTTCTTAGGAGTGGTATCAACTATCTTATCTTGTTGACCTTTCTCTTTTTGCACTTCATCTATATCTTTTATTTGTGCATCTTTTTCGGTGTTATCTCCATCTTTTAGTTCTCCACCGATGACTACCTGTTCATCGGTTGTATACTTCATTTCATCAGATGTATCTTTTTGTTCATTATTACCCTTATCCTCAGGTATGATTGTTTCCTTCTCAAGTAACTTCTCCTTTTACGAGATAATGTTGATACCTTGTATCAACATTGGTATCTGTCCTGGTGTGTCTACCTGTGTAGAATCTATTGTAGTGTCCCATTCATCAGTTTGGTCCTTGATAAAAGTGACATCTTCATCTTTTTGTATCTCATCTGCGGGATCTCCTCCGATAATATCAATAATTTTATTATCGGGCCATGTCTCATCTGCAACATCCATGTCCTTGTTTCCTTTTGTGTTTAATGATTCTTCATTGAAATCTTCATCAATGATAATAATATGTTCAAGGCTCTGTTTAGCCTGATCATCTTTGTTCTATTGATTTTCAGTAAGAGCTATTTGTGGCTTGGGAATTGTGTCCTTTTTAGGGATATCAAGTATCTTTCTCCATTCAGCTTCACTCTTCCCATCTAGTTCAAGTAGATGTCCTTGAAGTACTTGATAGGCTCTCAAATTTGGTGAGAACCTTTTGGAGTGATTCTTCATCATCTCTTTAATTTATTCCATTTTACATTTGGGAGGGATGAAAAATACTAGGGCTAATCTCTTTCTCAAAGTGTAATGCAAATGTCCATCTTGCCGATAATCTATCCTAAAGTTCTTTTGGCATATTATCTATGAATTGTATTGGAACATATTTGAATATACACATAATTTTTATAATTGCCTCTTCTATTATATTTTCATCCTCAGGATCCAATGTTATGCATTTCTTAATCTTGCAATCATTGACTGTTCCTGATTTGATAATTGAAGCACATACCTCATCAATAGTTTCAGGAATCTTACTCTTTTCTTTTTGTATAGATTCATCCTCCTGAGTATCTTGGATATCTTCCTTGGTTAGGATTAATTTCCTTCTTCTCTTTGGTGCTTTGGTCTATTTGGTTTGAGGTTTACTTTTGTAGGTCCTTACTTGACCTTTCTTGATCAGTGAAGGACTTGCATCCTTTGTTGTCTGACTCCTGGTCCTAGTTGCAGCAGTAGTCCTTGGTTTCTTTGCTGGTGGAGGTAGTGGTTTATCTGACTCCGTGGATTCTGAGTCACTCTCCTTCTCAGATTCACTGATAGGTGACTAACCCTCAGTTTATCCTTTCTATTCAGTTTCCTCTTCATTCACCGATAGCTTTTTCTTCAAGTTCTTAACCATCTTGTCTTTCATTCTATCAATTTTCTTCACAACTAAGCTAGTTTTAATCCTTTCTTTGGATTCTTCATAGTTTCCAAACTTGGGTTGTGATTTGTCCAATGGTTCATTTATCAATGCCTCAATAGAATATGATGCTTGATCTATGTTCACCTCATAGTCAAGTGGAGCTAGCCATGATGTCCTTGATATAGCTAGCTTGATGTAGGTGTAGTCAGTGTCTACCATAAAACAAATGTCAGTCTTGAAATTTTCTATTAACTGTTCTGGAATCCTTACTCTCTTCTACATTCTTTCTTTGAATCCAACAAATTATTCATCCATGACTGATTCAAAATTGTCTCCTAGTGATTTGATGAACTCACTAATTTGTATGGTCACTGGTCTAGTAGTGTCCCATTTGACATTTCCTATGGATGGGAATATTTCTCAGAAATAGAAGAATATGCACATGATGAGCGAACCAAAATTACATGAGTTGGACTTTGCAGTCCTTATTGTCTTCGTGTTCTCATCCAATTGTCTGAGTAGAAGTTCTGACAGATCCAACTGCAGTCCCTTCTTGACAATCTTTTATGATGTATACATTGCTCTGGATGCAATGTTGTTCATCCTGCTAGCTTGAAAGAACTTGTATCCTAAGACACATGCTCCAAATTTTATTTCATCATCGGTGATGGTGGATACCTTTAATCCTCTTCCATCCCATGTTTCTCCTGTGTTCTTCTCAATGTCAACTTTAGGTGGGTGCTTTAGTTCCTTTACCTTATCAGTTCTGGGATAACTGGTAACAGCATGTATAACATCCTTGGTTATAGGTTTTGGCTCATCTAGCCATATCTTTTGGTCATGTATCCTACTCAGTACTAATCGAATCCATTTAGTCTTGAACTCCTTTGGAAACCATAGGGAATTTGTGAGCCCTTTTACTTCAATATGCTTATGCTCTTCCTTGATAGTGTCATCATCATCGCAAAGCTTCTTGAAAGCTTTCTCAACTTCCAGATCTCTTATTTCTGCTATCTTGCAGTGTACATACACTCGCACGTCTTCAACGAGAAAAACCCTAGCTAGTATTCTAGAGAATGCACCAGCATTATCAGGTTGTGAAGCAACCTCGGGACATATTGTAATGAGGTTCCTCACACGTTGAATTCTTGATTAGGTTGACCTTATTCTTCTTATCATTCTTGATCTTTGAGGTTCTAGACATAGTTGCCATCATTTCTAAAATTAGGGATTTTTTGTGAATGAAAAGTAGAGTTCTTAGTTATCTCTATTACTTACTTCAAATTTTGTAGCTATCAGGAATCTGTTTGAGTGCTTATGAACCAAGTTAGATTTTCTCAGCAATGTTGTAGCTTCATTCTCTGGTTTTTCTCTGTCTCTTTTCTCTAGTCACTTGGTGAAAAATTGAAACCCTTCCGTCGTCTATTTATAGCCCTAAGTTGAGTCATTAATGCTTAGCCACTTCTCGATGTGTGAAGACAAAGTCGTCAGGTGATACACAATAACATTCTCGGTGAGAGAGCGATGCTTCGAGGTAGCTGTCAACTTGTTACATTCACTGACAGATTTTGGTGTTTGGCAAAGACAACATTGTCAACTCACATGATTACCGACAGATCTTGGTTTACACTAGTGACTTAGCCTTTATGTGTTAACCGACGATTCTTGATAAGTATAGACAACTTAGCTTTGTATGTACACTGGTGCATTTTGGTATGGATTGACCGATGAGATTATTTTCATAGAAACATAACAAGTAATACCATAGTGTGCATCTTTAATCATGTTGATTTGGTATTTGAATTATGTATAATAGAACTGATGCAAATTATAACTTAGCATATGCAGTTCTATACTTACTTGTTCTACTTAGGTGGGGGTGGATATGTAACTAGATCCATTGGATAAGGTGTCACCAATTGCATTGCTCGGTCCAACTTCATCAGTGTTTGTAGCTTTCCTCCACATTTTGTTTCTCATCTTCTTGATGTCTTCAATGATGTTTCCATTGGGAAAGGTGCTGGCCACTGTCATTCGGTCTCTGCAGTCATTTTTTAGATGACCAACTTTATGACAGTGTAGACATGCCATTCTGGGTTTAGTTCCTAGACTTTCTTGTCCATTGTTTCATACAATTTGTAGCTATGTGACCAAGTATTCCACATGCTGTGTAGTTTTCCCATGTATTATAATCCCAAACATATTGGTTACCGACTCTTTTCAGTTGATAGGCAATTTCATTGTCTTTAGGCTTCCATGCTTGCCTTTTCTTCTTCTAGCATTCAAGAGAAGTGTGTCCATGCATTTTTCAAGTAGGACAATATTTGTCCATGTAGGTTTCCTTCTTTGGTTTTTATACCTCAGATTTAGATTCATATGCTTTATGTCCTTTCTTGTTATATTTATAACAAATTCCTATGAATGAAGGTGTGAATTTAGGAATACCTTTCTTTTTGCTCCTACATACATTTGATGTGTTGCTTGGCCTTCCACAATGATTGCATGTCATCTTTCTTTGTCTTGGATTTGCATAGACATTCTTTGGATCATCTTGATTGGGTAATTCTCCATTTTTGGTATAGCCTAGTTCGGTGTTGTTGTTGACTCTTCTTTGACCATCAAGAAAATCATCCATCCTTTTTTTTCTTTCTTCAACTCTCTTGATTATGTCATTATGTTGTTGTTAAATTCTCACTTCATGTTTCAGCTTTTCATTTTCTTCTCTTAGCTCACCGATAACTTCTTTTCTTTCAATGAGTTTTGTATTCATTTTGTTTGCCTCTTGACTCATAAGAATAATCTAATTTGTGATCTCATGATGATGTTCTATAAGTATTTATATTTATGACTCTTTCTCTTGTAGATTTTTAGTAATCCTCCTTCTATCATCAATAGCTAGTGTTCTTTATTGCTCAACTTGTCTAGCATCATTCATGACATCATTCTTACCATTTGTGTCTCTTGACCGATTTCTAGATATTTTACTTGTCCAACCAGATGTTGATTGATTTCATTCAAACTTGTGATTCTTTCTTCTGATGTGTCTGATGCTTTGCTAGTTGTAGATCCTGAAGACTCAAATAGATCTGGTATCTCTTCTTCATGGTAGTTTGTTTCATTACAGCGAGATGTCATAATCTTTCTTTCATCTAGCATTTGTCTCATCTCAATTCTAGCTTCTTTATATTGCTCATAGAAGATCTGAATTTCTAGCTTCTGATTCTCAATACTCTTGTCAAGCCTTTACTTCTCCATTGTATGATCTTCTATCTTAAGTCTTTAAACTCTCCAAAAAAGAGATCTAGCTCTAATACCAATTGTTGGAAATAATGGGAAGTGTGTACTGAGAGGGGAGGGGTGAATCGACACCTCTAAAATTTTTAGTTAATTAACCTTTAACCTTATGTAATCAAATCTTTGCTTTACCGTTCATATCTATTATTCTTTCTTTATGCATGTGACATCAATTCATAATCTTAATTGTATGTAGACATTCATAGAAACATTCATGAAAGCAATAACATATAACACAAGATATGGTAACGCATAAAACCCCTGTTAAAAGGTAAAAACTGCGATGGGGATGACACCCACAAAAACTTCACTATCTGCAGATTGGAAGGGGCCGGTTAAGGCTTACAATTTTGATCACTTCTGATGATCTACCTTGTTAGGAGTATTATGTGGAGAGTGGTTAAGGTCTACTCTATTAAGAGCTTTTGTAAAACTATTTAGTGTGCACTTGGTTAAGAGATTTACAATAGGATTGTTAAATCTGCCTTTCTTGAAAGGATTTCTTCTATTTGCTACACTTTTTATAATGTAGAAAAAAATATTTATTGACCTGAGTGTATGTAATCTACAATTGCTGATTACAGATCCATTAAAGTTTACATGTACAAATGTATCACCTAATGTGATTGATTAATACATCTGTTGCTCGGTAGCCTTGGTTCTTGGTTTCAGTCTGATCCATAGATGTTCTTGTTGGCTACATTCATCCTCTCATCCATCTCAAATGAATGATTAAAACATATATTTACACAAAAGATTTGACCTTTTTAGTTTCACGTATTACAAACTTAACTCTATGATCAAAGGTTTACAACTTGACCTTGATCTCCTAGTTTGCATGTTTTTAATCAGTTAGACTGATTAAAACAATTAAAATTATTTTTCTTGTTCCTCAAAAAATGGTTTTAAAACAAATCTAAACTTTAAATATAAAGCATGAGTGTTTTATCTAACGTGGAAGTTAGATCCATTTTTCTCGGGAAATAGCTGACTTTCGGTGTCTGATGCTCTGTTTGCTCTAAAATCAGTTTGACTATCTTTCAGTGTTCCTTTGTTGAACTGTCTGTCGGTTTCCCTTGCTCTGTCGGGTTCCTTTGTTTCTGATCTTTCAGTTTATAGTGTAACCTGCTTGTCGGGTTCCTCTGTATCATCTTTGGGTTGCACTTGGGAATGTGCAGGATCATAGTATGCCAAAAAGTGGCTATGTAAAAAGAAGTCCTGATTGATAGATTGATCAAAAAACAACTATAACTTTCAAATAGCATAACATTTTTTTTCAATATCCAACATATGTCACATTCTATGCTTCACCTACCACATGAAAAAAAGAAAAAAAAATCAATTTGCTGAAGTTAAGACTAAGTTAAGGTGGTCAAACATGAGAGCTTTGATATTTTGAAAATTTTTTAGAAGAAAAATCATAATTAATTATTTACTTGAAAAAAAATTACAAAAAAATATGCGTCACATCTGGACATGAGTCTACTACTTATATCTAGAATCTTGTAAAAAAATTATATCACTTGATTCTATTTAAGGTGGTCAGACATACACCTACTTCTTATCTTTTTAGTCCTGGTTGATAGACTGATTGAAAAAAAATTATAACTTTCAAATGGTATAACACTTTTGAAATCAAAAACTTGAGCCATATTCTATGATTTACCTACTACAATAAAAAAATTAAAAGTTTTCAATTTGATGAAGTTTAGACTAAGTTAAGGTGGTCAGACACGAGATTTTGTATATTCTAAAAAGGTTGTAGTAGAAAAATCATAATTACTTATTTGCTTGGAAAAAAATTACAAAAAAATATGTGTCACATCTGGACATGAGTCTATTGCTTATATCTAAAATCTTGTAAAAAAATATTATCATTTGATTGTGTTTAAGGTGGTCAGACATACACCTACTTCTTATCTTTTTCCTGAATTTTTTATACTACCGCATTGAAATTTGAAATTTTTACCATATAGAATAATTTTTTTTCAAAAAAGGAGTAGTATCTTAGAAACTAAATTCAATTTTCTATAGATTCTCTTGTTACATATTTTTTATATAAGATTGATAACTTATTCAAAATTTTATGTGAACTTGCCTAACCCTGATTTTCTAAATTTTCATTGCCACTTAAGGACCTATTTAGCATACCATGATCCTACACATACTCACTTTTGATTTACACTATAAAACTTGTGTTTTCGGGTTTCCCTTTACTTAGCACTTTCGGTCTGAACTGAAACCTGACTTTCAGTGTTGTGTAATCGATGGTTCATAACAACTAATTTCTCTTTGCATACTAATGGAAAAACTTATGTCATCATATATCACTTCATGCTTAATTGTGTTTACATTGCAATGTATAAATATATGACACAAATGATTGAAAGTGTTACTAATGTTTTGATATATATAAATGATTGATATGGTTTATGATTAGTCTAACAACAAGTGTGACTCCAAGTGGATGCAAGAGACTTCACTACTCTTTGGAAGGACAGGGAGAGTATTATTGGGGAGAGGGTAACAAACATGAGAGGATTTTGAGTTTCCATTGGAGCCAAACCATATTCTTTGTGAGATAAGTCAATTTTAGTCAAACCTTGGTACGGTTTCCTTGTTTCTCATCAAAGTTGTGTCAGTTGCTTTGAGATAATTTTAGACTCAATTTTTTTAGTAGGAAGGGTTAATAGCTTTTGAGTGCTCATGTATATTTGTTTATCAACGATTCATTTATTGTTACATATGTATATGTATGTACCAATTACGTATAAGAAGCATTTATGTATGCATATGTATAATAATCAAGCAAACATGTGAGTATACATGTATACATTTAGTACGTAGTATGTATGTCTTTAATATATATGTGTGGGTAAAAGTACAAACCTGTGTCACACTTTTATAAAGGAAAAGGTCCACAACATACAAATTGTTCAATTTTAATAACATAAAAGTGGCATTTGTGTTTAGAATTTGAGGATGATGTAAACTGATGAAATGTGTAAAAATGGATGAACTTTAAGCCTATAATTTTTTACATTTTTTTTTGAACAAAAATTGACATAGTTTATTTAATTTTTAAAGTCCATTTTTTAATTTCTGAAAACTGCTGAAAATTTGGAGTCTAGTTCCCACCAAACAAGTATATGCAAATAATATATTTTTCCTCTTATTTCAAAATTTGTTATAGATAAAATATATAGCTAGTGCAGAAAAGAAGAAAGATTGGTTTTCAATTTATATTTTCTCCATTATAACTGTTCAAAGTTGAACTTATCTGAAATCGACAGTTTTCATCTCTCACCAAATTTCCCCTATCAAAATCTACACCATTCAGAAAAACAATTGCATATTCTTGAAGAGGACTCTCTCCTCTAGTGTTATATAT
>MU224188.1:1305327-1348269 GCA_018584345.1 Thuja plicata | reverse complement strand
GGGAATAAGCTCCTTGGCTGGAGCATGAATCAGATTACCATGTAGTTGACATTGTTTGCAAGACTTAGCAAACTATGTAGCTTCTTTTTCCATATCTGGCCAATAGTAACCAGCTCTAATAAGTTTACGAGCCAATGTTAGGCCACTAGAGTGAGACCCACAGATGCCTTCATGCACCTCTACTAATTCTCATTTGGACTCATCGAGTTCTAAACACCTAAGGAGGGTACTATCTAGACCACGTCTATACAAGTCGTTAGCGATGATGATGAACCATGAAGCACTGCAGATTAAACGATGTTTCTCATTTCGGGTGTAAGTGTCCAGAACAATATGGTCACGAAGGTAGGAAAAGATATGATGGTAGTGAGATGAGTCATGTACAATAACAAAATAGATCATCTAAGAATCAAGGGAATCATAGGCTGGTTGGCGTAACATCTCCACTAGGAATTCATGTCAAAAATTATTTTTCGGCATCTGTAGCATGGAGGCAAGAGTAGCCATGGCATCTGCTACTTTGTTATCTACCCTTGGAATTTGTTGAAATGTGATGTGAGTAAAATAATTTTTGAGATCATCAACCAACCGTTTGAAAGGCACCAACTTTTCGTCCCTTGTCTGATAGATATCATTTACTTGATTGATGACTAACTGTGAATATCCGAGAACATTGAGTTCATCTACTCACCACTCAAGGGCGATCTTCATACCATTGATTAGGGCTTCGTACTCAACAATATTGTTTGTACAAGGAAACAACATCTTATATGCTTTTGGTAAAGAGTACCTTTGAGGTGTAATGAACAGTATCCCAGCGCCTAACCCCTGTTGGGTAAATGAACCATTGAAAAACATAGTCCATGATCGATGTGTGAGAAGTAATATGGAATCATCTGGAAATTCAATGTGCAATGGTTGATGATTTACTAGAGGTGCTTCTACCAATTGATCTGCTATTGCTTGTCCCTTAATGGCTTTCCTTTCAACATATTCAATAAAAACTTCACTGAGAAGCACGACCCATTTAGCTAGTCTACCTGTGAGAGTAGCTTTACTTAGCAAATATTTCAGAGGGTCAATTTTAGCAATTAGACGTGTAGTATGAGCCAGCATGTAGTGCCACAATTTTTGTGAATCAAACACCATTGCAAGGCAAGCCTTTTCTATAGTAGAATATTTCATTTCATATGAGACCAAAGTTCTACTAATGTAATAGATAGCCCTTTCTTTCTTGTGTTGATCTTCTTGAGCTAATAGGATACCCAATGATGCATCTTTAGCAGAGATATACAGTATAAGTGGCTTCCCATGAATAGGAGGCATCAAGATTGGTGGGTTCACAAGATACTGTTTGATTTGTGTGAACCCTTCATCACATTCCTTGTTCCATTGGTAAGTCACACTTTTGTGTAGAGTCTTGGTAAATGGTTGTGACTTGTCCGTCAGTTGTAAGATAAAATGCCAGATAAACTGCAGTCGCCCTTGAAGTCCTCTCATTTGTTTGATATTCTTTGGTGGCGGCATTTCCATGATAGCTTGTACTTTTGTACGATCCAGTTTGATGCCTTTGGCAGAGATGATATAGCCAAGCAATTTTCCAGATGTTACGCCGAATACGTACTTCTTAGGATTGAGCCTTAGAATAAATTGTTCCATATGATCTAGTATAGGACCTAGATAACCAAGATGTTTCTTTCAGTGCATGCTCTTAGCTAAAGTGCCATCCACATAATCTTCCGTTGTTTTATGCATCATGTCATGAAATATAGTAGTAACAACTTGCTGATATGTAGCACTAGCATTTTTGAGTCCAAAGGGAATGACATTCCAACAGAAGGTGCCCCAGGCACATGTGAAAGTAGTTTTCTCTTGGTCCTCTGGCGCAATTTTTATCTGGTTGTAGCTAGAGAAACCATCCATTAGTGAGTACATTTCATACCTTGTTGTCATATCTACGATCATATCAATATTAGGCAATGGAAAATCATCCTTAGGACACGCCAAATCCAAGTCTCTGAAGTCTGTGCAGACTCGTATAGATTTATCATGTTTTGATACTGGAACAATATTAGAGATCCATTCTACATAATCAATTACTCTAATAAACACTGCCTTAAGAAGTTTCTCTAATTCAGCTTTGACAAGTAGAGCCACATGTGGATGCATTTTGAGAAGCTTCTGCTTGACGGGCTTGACACCTGGTGCAATGGACAAATGGTGCATGATTAGATTAGGGTCCAATCCTGGCATGTCTGAATATTTCCATGCAAATTTTATCTTTTTTCTTCTGAAGAATGTAGTGAATTCCTCTCTTTATGCCTCTGATAGTGATTGTGCCAAGTGATTGATCTAAGGCTTTGCCTCTATACCCAAGTTGATTGGTTGAGTTGGTTCAATAAGCACAAATGATCTCTCCTGGAAATGACTCAGAAGCGCATCAAGTATCTCATCCTCAGGCGCCTCAGAGAGGTTTTCACCTTTGGATACGTCTTTTATTTTGACTATTTTAGGCTCTGATACTGCCATAATGTGGTTTTCACCATCAGAGTGCCTATTTTTTCTTCTTTTGATTTTGTGACTAAGATACTTGATGTCAGCCTCGGTCATATTGACACTTTCATTGCTAGTGGAGGACGTTACAAGTTCGACAGCGTGTAGGTAATAGGAAAGAGTGTAATCATTTTGGAACGTAAGGACTTCATTAGATGGGGAGGTAGAGTTCCAGTCTATAAGCTTGGGATGGCGAAGTGAAAGAGGAGTGACGAGTTCAAGTACATTCACGGTATAATCATCAAAGGCATGGATAAGCAATTCAAGACCTAAAGTGATCTCATCTAGAGGTATAGTCGAATTCCTTTGATTCCTAGCGACCGTAGTAGATGACATGTTAACATCTACGGAGTCAGACTTGTGTGACCTTACACTAGACTCTTCACCTACTTCAAGAAGTTTTTCATATGCGTTAGTTGTATCTGTATCTCTGTCACAGGTGGCATATGACAAGCTATCGAACTCATATTCATGAGAGTCTATTTCATCATTAGGTGTCATATCAAGAACATGATTGAAATCATCCCTTTGTCCCCAGTTGGGATGAGTTCTACCTAGAGCCTCTGCTATGGTTAGATGAGCACCTTTTGACCTAGATACCTCATTAGTGTTTGTAGCATCAGCTGCCTCTTGTGTAATGAGAAGTGACTGGAATTCTTGGTCAAACTATTCTTGAAAGTGTGGTGGTATATATAAATCACCTTGATGACCTGGATTTGTAGTATGTATTTCTTTCCACTCCTCATAAGTCAATGGAGTAAAGGAAGTGATGTCATCAAAATCGCTGTCAATGTCTACTATACTAACACGTGGGATAAAGTCATCTGGCTCAACAAAGAATGCCGCCAAGTCTGGAGGAATAGGATAAGGAAAATTATCCTCATCAGAACTATCTTTAGATTCTTCAGGTTTAGATGTTTCTTCAGGTAATGGTTGTTTATCTTCTCGAGGTACAAAATTATTTAGTCCCAGTTGAAATGTGAGTTTTTGGAAGCCTATACCTGTAGATTCACGAGTTTTGCAACCAATAGCTTCAAGTGGTGCAATCAAGCCCTTATGATTCGCACCTATGGGACCATTTCCTTTGTACCCAAAATGTTGCATAATAGATAGACCTTTTCCATATTGCTCAGGTTTCATGTCATAAGGAGGAGTATTTTGTTCAGAATTGTCTTCTCCTTTATAGATCCAAGCTTTGATAGCTCTATTTTCAGCTTCTTCTTCTAATGGTACTGTGGCTTGTACAAAAGCACCACCATAATTTGTTGGAGGAGGAACCATAGAAGGTTTAGTGCTCTTAGAAGGTCTCCCAAAAGAATGGGGAGACAAAGGCAAAGATGTAATAGATAGCACAGGTTCGATCTGATATCCTCCCATGTCAGTTTCTTTGAGTGTCAAACTCTTTCCCATTTATTTTAATTTATTCTCAAGGAGTTCAATAGATTCTCTATTGGTAGGCACAAAGATGTCAACAGATTTTGTGAGGGCATTGCAATCATAGCGTGTATTAGCAAGTATAGTCACTTCAGATCCTCAGAATGGGAATTTAATTCACTAATGGTATGTGGAAGGGACAAACTACATTTCATGGATCCATGTCCTTCCTAACATAATATTTTATGCCAAAGGAATGTCAAGCACTTGAAAGATAACATCTCATTCAACAGGACCAACTCTTATTGGCAACACAACTAGCCCCTTGGATTTACGTTCTTCCTCATCATAGGCTTTAATAGTAATCTTTTTGCGAGCATCAATGTAATCTTCGCCATAGCCTAACTCAGTAAGGAAACTAGCAAAGCAAATATAAAGGCTAGCGCCATTATCTATGAGAACACGACGAACACACTTTGGACCTATCATGACTTCAATGTGCAAAGGGTTATTATGCGGGTGACTTAAAGAATGGTCGTCTTCCTCAGAGAAAGACAAGTAATATGAGGATGTCAAGTGACCTACCATGGATTGAAACCAATTGAGATCAAGATCTTTTGGGACATTTGTCTCAGTGAGGGCTTTGTCCAGGATTTTCCTATGAGCAAGGGAGAATTTTAATAGCTCAAAAATAGTTATTTGAGCATTAGTACATTGCAATTGATCAAGAATGTTGTAATTGGAAGTATTAGATGAGGAACCCACTTTTGGATTCTTATTAGCAGAGTCAACCTTAGATTTGTATGAAGGTTGAGTTGATGTAGATATAGAAGGCTTAGGGCCTTTGAGCATGATCTTAGCGCGAGATCAAGTGACAACGTTAGCACTGACTTGAGACTTTCATTGTTCAGAAGATTGAGGTGTAGACCCTCACAAAATGAAAGGTGTTTTGGACTTGGAAGTATCTTTCCTTCTCTTGAGAATGATGACATTACAATATTCAGTATCAACAGGTTCAACCATATTAATGACATTGTCGTTATTGGTGTATGTATAGTTGACCTTAGCATCAGTATTTTTTCCTTTAGATGATTCACCTTTTCCATGAGGAGGAAATGGGTCTTTGAAAGCTTGGTGATCAAAATTTTTGTTGTGACGTCCCACAACAATAACCTCACTATCGATGAGATCCTAGATTTTATGCCGCAATTTAAGACAAGTAGTTGTTTTATGACATTTGTTTTGGTGAAAATCAGAATAAGCATATTCATTCCACTAAGAGGGTCTTGGTTGCGGATCATAAGGTCATGAATTATCCAATGGAGTGAGTAAATGGTTATCCACAAGAGTCTTGTAAACCGCCTTAAGAGGTTCTCCTAAAGGAGTGAACTCATGCTTGGGCCTAGGAGCCCAAGGTTTAGGTCCAGAAAATCGTGAAGTACTTGGTTTGAAATCTACCGCAGCCTGTTCAGTGGCTTTGGCCAATTGCATTGTAGTAGTGAGATTAAAGGAAACCTTGGAAGGCTTAGGAGTCACATTGTCTACAACTCCATCATTCACATCATTTTGGTTCTTGTTGAGAAATTTGAGTTTATCTTTGCTTGAGGAAGAAGACCCTTGTTTATTTTCCTTGTGTATGGTCAATTCTCCTTTCTTGATCATAAATGTCTCGATTCTCATAGATTGTTTAATCATGTCATAAAAGTTTAGAGAACCTTGTAGCTGTACTTGATACCCAAAGTTGGGGAGAACATTATTGAGAAAGATGTCCAACTTTTTGGACTCAGGTATCTTGCGAGAATATCATGTATAGAATTGTCTCCACCTTTGGAGAAATGCCAAGAAGGATTCCCCATGATTTTGTTTCAAATTGCAAAGATCTCGGATATGAACCGGATGTTGGATGTTGTGAGAATAATGTTGTAGAAATAAATTGGCAATTTCATCAAAAATTTTGATGCCATTTGGTAGTCTAGAGAACCATTCCATAGTTGACCCTCCCAAACTACGTGGGAAAAGATGCATGAGATAGGTTGTGTCATGTATGAATTCCATGGAGAGAGCACCAAATTCTCTCAAATGGTCTTGAGAGTCAGATGCACCCAAGTATTTATAGTATTTAGGAAGTTCAACTCCTTTGGGAAAAGGAGGCTTGTAAAGATCTTTGTCAAATGGGAAAGGATAGATGCTTTCTAGTGTGAATTGTATAACAGGTTTGTCTCTCTCTTTCAAGAGTTGAGAGAGTCTCTCTTGCATAGTTTGCATTTCTTTTCACAAGCGGGAATTTTTTGTTTCTTCCTCTTGCTCAACAAGTGTTTCTATATCATAATTGGATGGTAACTTAGCCCCTTGATTGGCTAGTTCAAGAATGTATTTTTCTTTCTCCTCAGCTAAGAGGACTCCCATCATCCTACATAAATCTTTGTTAGCACGAGCTTGTGCAATCTCTTCTTGAGTTATTTTAGCTTCTACATCGTTAGGGGGGTCTTGAGAATGGGACTTACCCCAAGTTTTAAAGAGGTCAGCTCTGTTAGCCTCACCTGATAGGTTATGATCTGCCATCTTGCTAGAATGCAAGGATTCAAGGTGTAAAGACTCGGTATGAAAAGATTGAGTGTTCTCAGAATTTTGGTCTTCTTGGAACAAAGGATTTTGAACCCGACTAAAATCCACAGGAAATGACCGTTTATTGTAAGGTCGACGTACCAGAGAAGGAGATCGAGATGATTCCTCACTAGATGTAACCGATAATGGTGTGGAAAGTACAAACTCATCTTGATTGATTAAAGGAAATGTTTTGCCACTTCAAGTTGTGACAGTCATAGACAAAGATTTGAATAAGGGATATGAACTAGGACCAAACTTGAAATTGTATTAAAGTAATTGCACAGAACGTGCCAAAAGGTGAAGTATCCTTGGTGCAAATCGTCGGAGATGAGGCTAGAACAGCCAAGAGATGACTATTGCGACACAAGACATGACAACACAGATGAAAGAGATCAAAAAGACATGAGATGAGACCTGTTTAAGCAAGAATCACATAATTCTCAACCCAAGAAACCAAGTTTAAGACTGTGTGAAGATGGAAGGCAGAAAAATAGACCCATATCAGAGACCATATTTGACAGAAGTACACCTGACTGACAGAATTTAGCTTGCTATTTTGAAAAAAAGACTCCAGATTGACGCGAAGAAATGCTCTCTCACGCAAAGATTCTCACCGACCCGCGTGAAACTTTGTAGTATCGCGTGAAGAATGACACCAGACTGGTGAAGAAAAAAATTACAGAATAGCAGCATTGTATCCAAATGTCACATGATAGTGTATAGCGTATCGCACATAGATTCTTAGTAAATGACGTGAAGATTGGGAAATGTCACGTGAAACTATGCAAATTTTGAAAAATGAACATTTACAGAATCAGACAGTTGAGACCAGTTTGTGTTTCTTGAGATAAAATCATACTGTTTCCTGACAAATAGTTTGAGTGAGAAATTGTTTTGGACATGTTCAAGATTGACAGTTTGTGTGTTTTGATTGTTCAAATGATACACCCACACAAAACACATTAAACAGAATATTTGTAGTATCAGAATAGGAACATCACAATCCTAGGATAGCCAGGACAGTATCTGTTGAATCCCCACTTGAACTGAAGTTCAGCTACACTTACTCTTAGCGGATAACTTAGAAGCTTGGAGGCATGGACTCCTTCTTACATATGCACTCACTTCTCAGACACACCAAGCTTCGATCCCCAAAGGAATTTCTTCCCAAAGGGTTGTTATCTCTACTAAAAGAAATAAAATGTGGGGCATCTTAGTCGGTCTCTGACCTTCCGTGCCAACATATAGAGGGTTTTTGGAAACTAGAACAACAGTTTGTAGTAAGAACATCCGTTTAGGTGGTTGTGATCAATTCATTTTTCCAATAAAGGGGGCTCTCCCAATCCGTTCAAAGCAAGGCTTTCACCTTAACGATGTCGAGACTTTAACGCACCACTAGGGTACTGGAGGAGATTTTGGTTGTCACAACAAATTCACACGTGTCTATTGTGACATTAATCATAATAGCATTTTTTGTATACCGGTTTGGAAGGGCTTGGCTTTAGCCTGTTACCGGTTGGGCATCCACTCTCACCAGCTCTGCTAAAGTTCTTGGGAGGTAGCCACTCTAGAAGAATCACATGAATTTCTCTTACACCCAAGATCCATAAAGGCGAGGGGAGAGGATACGTTCATGTAGTTCTTAGGATTACAATCTAAAAAACACTTCAATCACGCAAGACAATGATTCATTTTAAGCACCAACCGAAGTGTGTTTTAACTACTAAAAATAGATATAAGAATTTGTGAAAACACGCAAGGTCTTCGACAAATGTCCTGCAATAAACCCATTAGTAATTTGTAATGCCTTTCTTCATTTCAATGTCCTACAATAAACGTGTTAGAAGTTTATGATGGCTTCTTCTTTATCTCAGCGTCCTGCAAACCACTATTAAGCTGTTTCAAAAGATAAAATCAGAGAAACACAGATGTCCGAAAATAGTAGGTGGTTAGAAAACTGAGGCAATAAAATATCAAAATGAAAGCTCTGGTATGTAATTTCGCGCGATAATGTATACTAGATCGCACGAAGAAGTACATAGAGCCACCCGAAGAACTAGAAAGTTCGCGCGAGACACTCAGAAAGTTCGCGCGAGATTAGAATAGAGATGTACGGAAGTACGGATAGAATGCAAAAAAATGAAAAAAGTGAAATGAAATGAGGCTAGAATAGAATGTACCTGCCCCACAGTGGGCGCTAGAAATGTATGTGGTAAATTTGGCCTTGTTAACTCACCATACACTTCAACATAGTCCTTCTTCATCAGATACACACAAAACTAGATATGAGATTATTCATCCTGTCTACCTGCATGATTCAACATGTTGCCTTCTATCCAGACGAGGTTTTCGAAATAGCTCTCAGAATGAGAGTCTCACAACCATAGACCAATCTAGGAATGAATGATTTTTCTCCATGAATGCAATGCAATGCACAGTTATTCTAAGAATTGAAAGATGCAATCTTAGTCTAAGACATGATTTCAATGCAATTATTCTAGAAATAGAAAGTAATCTATTGCAAAATGAAATTATTCTATATGAGATTATCAAGAAATGTGGCAATAATTCAGTATTCTAACAATGCATGAAAGTGAGTGGGGGTTTGAATGAGAGAATGAGAGTTCTTTTATAGATTTAGAAATGATCAGAATAGAAACTTTCCTCTTTGAAATAAAACAGATAGAAAAACCAGTTTAAATTAGAAAGCTTTATTTAAAAGAATACAATAAATTGTTTTCTCTCTGCTTTAACTGTTTTCTTTCTTTGATTTAATTTTGTTTTATTTGAATTAATTGTTTTCTTTGTCTTTAAAACACAATTAATTCAAAGATTCTATTTATGAATAGAAGAAAGATTTTTGAGAGAATATTCAATTAATTAAATAAATATGACCTCATAAATAGGTTTTTTTCAATTATCTGAATAATTAAATTTAATTATTGAAATGAGGATATTTATTTAATAATTAAATATTATTTAATCTCTTTTTCATGTGTCTTAGCTAAAGAGGGTGAATTTAATTTAATTAAAGTGCTAGGACTTTATAATTAAATTAATTCAATCATAAGGTTTGTTTAGCTAAATAGATATTTAGGAATTAAACATAACGTATGATTAATGTAGATTTAAGATTTTCTACATTTGACACTTAGGTCGAGTAAAGTCAGTCAAAAACTCAGAATTGCCTAGTACAATAAGACTTTGATGATTCAGAAGAATGACAAATGCAATAGAATTGTTTAGGGTTGCAAGATGCCAATTTTGGGGTGTTACAGTATGTATATACACATGTGTATATGTGTATACATGTGTGTATGTGTATACATGTGTGTACATACACATGTATACACATATACACACATACACATGTGTGTATATACACACGTGTGTTTATATACACACATGTGTATATATACACACATATGTGTAAATACACATACAAGTGTGTATCCATGTATACACATATACACATATGTGTATATATACACACACATACACATATATATACATTTGTGTATATATACACACACATCACATGTGTGTATACACACGTGTCTATATATACATGTGTGTATATATACACATGTGCATGTATATACCCACATGTGTGTATATATATATATGTACACGTGCATATATATACATACATGTGTATATATATACACACATGTGTATATACACATGTGTGTATATACACATGTATGTATATATACATCCTTATAGCAATATAACATACATCTTTATAGTCACAGATTCTATAAAATATTAAATTTGGTTTGTATATACACGCACATGTGTATATATACACACATGTATATACACACATGTATATATATACATTCTTATAGCAATATAATATACATCTTTATAGTCACGGATCCCACAAAATATTAAATTTAGTTTTCTAAAAATTGGAATTCTCATTCCACTTTTTTGTGAAATTCCAATTCCACCTATTTAGGTGGAAGATGATATTCCCATTTTAGAAGCAAAATTGAAATTTCGAAATTCCAATTCCAATTTTTTAGATGGACACAAACATAGAATTAAGATTTTATGGAATTTTTTATTCTTTTATATATATATATATATATGAATAACGTGGAAGAACATATTGGGCGATATCAGAAATATTTTGTAGAATCTCAAATTAATTTAAATACTGAATCAAAGGAAGTAGACGACGATAGTTTTGGTCAAACAAGTGCAAGGTTTCTTAAATCGACTCATCACTATTTATGTGCACGAGGGCTCAAACATTGCAGGGAAATTATTGAATTTCCTTGTTAAACCGTAAGGAACTTATATATATATATAATGATATATGAAGGAAACTTTAGATTATAAAGCCAGCGTGTGATAAGATAATATCGCTAATGGGATGTATATCAAATGCTCATCCGATGGTTATTGTATCGAACCGTAACTGATTCTTGATATCGGGAAATGAAAAACATTTAAAGTTTGGGAGACTTAAAAGGAAAACCAGGTCTATTGTTTAGAGTATCTTTTCCTGCATTTTGATTGCTTTCAAAAGGAAAAAGTTGGAGCGAAACTTGAGTAGTATTGAGCTTGTCTAAGGCAGTGGGTTGGGCATTTTAGCACTGAGAAGTTTTGAGTAGTGTTCTTTGGGCATGTCATTTCCTAGTATTAAGCTTGCAATCTTTGGTTTGAAATAGTTCTTAAACAGTAGTCTTAGAGCTCGATAGAAAGAAGAAGCAGCTCAAGCCATTTACTAATCTGTCTTTGAATCTTTAAAAAAGACTAGATTGAGCTCTTAGTAGAGCTCGATAGAGAGAAATCTCTTTAAAGGAAATGATTTATGAAATGAATCTCTTTCCACTATTAATTTAGGCTGAAGTAATTTTTATATGCTCTCTATAGAATGTAATCTATGGAGTTTCATACTCTAATGTTTATTAGTTTTTGAATATAGTGTCGATGCTTAAAGGCTGATAGAAACTCATAAAAACCTAAGCCTACGGACTATAGGTTTGTATTTTTGATTCTTGTTAGTCTCTCTGTAAATAGGACTGTTGGAAGTGAAAGCACTCTGAGAGGGGGTGAATCAGAGTGACACTAATTTTTCAAATGGAAGACTTCTTTAATTCTTAAATGAGACCAAGAGCTTACTGATCATTCAAAACTACTTGACAGAGAGAAAAGAAATGTCTTTTACAAAGCATGTAAACAGTCATTCAATTAATAATGAATGAGAGTATATCTACTTTTCTGTTTAACAATGAAACAAAAAATTCAACCCTTTAAAATAAATCTGAAAAAAAGACTTTACTGTTTGTGACTTGATTCAAAACTGAAACATGTAATATGATAAAGAACACATGACAATAGAATGATCAAGACAATGTAAAGATATCAGAGCATCAACAAACTGAGAGGCCAATGATATCACATAACACAAATGTTTATGCCGTGTGGGAAACCCTCTTGGGAAAAAAACCCCACTCCAATCATGTAATCCTTGTATTATTCCAATGAGCACCAACTCAATTACATTTGTTTAGCAGCACCAACTGCAAGGAGCACCAACCCCTATTTCAACAGTTCAAATATGTCTGAAACTAATAATCTTATAAATGCCTTATGAATTTCTAATTATAATATTACTAGACAATGAATGATACAGCTTTATATTCTAATTCCAATTACAACTGTTATCATAATACTTCAAGTGTTTTTCCAACCATCTGTTTCGCACACATAATCCTTTTACAAAAAAATATTCAACCAATTTTCCCTCATATATATATTACTACATATATTTATTTTTTCAGTTTTTTTTATTTAAAAATAATTACATGTGTAGTTATATATATCAGAGAAAATAAAAAAACATAACAATCTGATTGAATAAGTTGATTGCAAATCTCTGAAAAAATCTTCAACAGTAATCCTCAAGATAGGGTACTCAAACCCTAAAAAAGGATTAAATTCGTTATCATAACCAAAATACAAACTAGGGTTTTAAACCCTAGGTCAACAATGTATTCCACATTATTTTTGAAATCAACATCTAACTTTTTCATTTACCAAAATGTTAGTTCAAAATAGTAATCAAAATGAAAAACTAACTGAACAATGAAACAATTTCACTTGTCTAACTGATACAAACATATTTACAATTGTTTTTCACCATTCATTTTCCATCAAACAAAGGACTAATCTAAATTATTCTGCCTTTTTCTCTCTTTCATTTCAGTCAACAAGTAACTATAAGAGGAACAATGTTACCTGGAGAAAATCCCTGAAAATCGGCAAGAACCATCAACCATCTAAACCAAAAACAACCACCACTGGATTCCAAATGATCCAAGATTCATCATAATTTAAACCCACATGTCAAAATCGATCACAAAACCAACGATAACTATTCCAAATACTCCATGGCGGCAGCGACTCTAGGGTTCGAAGCTTTGGCTTATCTAAATAACAAATGAAATGAGCCCTAACCTTTTTCTTTTTCTTCATTCACTCGAACTCTTAAACTAAAATAAATAACTTTTTAGGTCCACAAATAAAACATATTTATGTTGAAGTTCGCTGATCGTCATCAAGGCAAGAGACATAATCACCACTCCAACCACTATCCACATGAGCAATTGACTCACTATTGACATAAAAACAACCCGCTAAAACAATAGTGTGAGTTATATGTATATCAAACACAATCAATGAACCCGGTGACCACATTTAGTGTGTTCTACACAGTGTAACCTGATAGCACTAGGCTATCCCATGTAGAGCCAAAAAGATGTCATATGATAAGTGCTTGGTCAACACTTTAAATATCAACCAATATAAATGTGTTGTCATTTAGTTAACATCAATATGCCATAAAATAGTGCCAAATGCTCTTTTTGTCATCAAGGCAAAATATATGGGGCAAAAAACTCCCCCTTTGTCCTTAATGGCAAAAAAAACCATCATTGAAAAAAATTCTAGATATCAACATGTAGCACGATAATCTATATAATGCAATGAACCTGTGAAAACATGTATGAATCATTTAGACCTGTCAAAATCCATCCAAGAACAACCTGTATAATATCCATCCAAGCAAAATCTGTTACATTTGTCAAAAAAAAAGTATATCTGTTACCTGTTCACAAATCTTTCACAAAATTGGCAAGTATGAATGTGTCAAAACCTTTAGAGGCAAGTATGAATGTGTCAAAACCTATAGAAAATCCATCTCATCCAAGAGTACAATATGATCACATACAAATATGTCAATGAAAATGTATCAATGATGCCAAGGATGTATCTCCCCCCTTTTGTCTCAAGGACAAAGGGAGTAATTAGAACCAGACTGAAGATGAAAGAAATCAGAACAACAAGACTGCAAAATTTATCAGCAACCATCTAAGAGCAGCAACCCAGATGTTTCTTATGGAGATCCAAGCTCCCCCATACCATGAGAAGATAATTAAACAAGTAAAGATTGAGATATAACTCCCAATCGCTCCCAAAACCTTTCAAAAATGTCCCGAGGTAAAGCTTTGATAAATATATCAGCAACTTGAGCTTGTGAAGGCACATAGACAAGTCATATTTCATTTGCTAAAACCTTTTCACGGAGAAAATGAAACTTGATAGCAACATGTTTAGTGTGTGAATGCAGCACTAGATTCTTAGACAAATGTATGGCACTTGTGTTATCACGGAAAATAGAAATAGGTTTAGGCACATTAATACCCATATCTGCTAGCTGATAGGAAATCCATATTAACTATGTCCAGCAAGCAGTAGCCTCTATGTATTTTGATTTAGCCCTAGAAAATGTTATAAAATCTTGCTTCTTATTGTGCCAAGTAAAAAGGCATTCACCCAGGAAGAAAGTAGCACCGCTGATGCTTCTTTTGTCATCCATACATCCACCTTTGAAAAATGTCCCGAGGTAAAGCTTTGGTAAATATATTAGCAACTTGAGCTTGTGAAGGCACATAGACAAGTCATATTTCATTTGCTAAAACCTTTTCACGGAGAAAATGACACTTGATAGCAACATGTTTAGTGTGTGAATGCAGCACTGGATTCTTAGACAAATGTATGACACTTGTCTTCTCAAAAAAAATGGAAATAGATTTAGGCACATTAATACCCATATCTGCTAGCAGATAGGAAATCCATATTAACTGTGTGCAGCAAGCAGTAGCTTCTATGTATTTTGATTTAGCACTAGACAATGTTACGCAATCTTTCTTCTTGTTGTGCCAAGTAACAAGGCATTTACCCATGAAGAAAGTAGCACCGTTGGTGCTTCTTTTGTCATCCATACATCCACCCCAATCAACATCAGTGAAACCAAATAGTGAAAAATCATTACTGCGAGGATACCACAAACCATAGTCTAGTGTACCCTGAATGTATTTAAATATTATTTTAACAACATTCAAGTGTGATTTTCTAGGTGCAACTTGAAAGCGTCAAACCAACAATCATCAATCAAAGCTTCAAAAAAAAACTTAGGTTCAAATTCAGTTACTAGACGCTAATGTTCAACCATTTGAGCCTATTCTTCATGTTTATCTCCTTCTGGTTAATATTCCTACATCTTTATCCCCAATAACCAAGGTTTGAGAATGCCTCTTGGTAATAATCCTTGAGCGTGTCTTTAGATATGTGTCTAATTTAGGACTTGAAGAATTCTCTTGTTCTATAGTATCTTCTACTGCTGATTTAGGGGTAGCAGATTTAGGAACAATAGACTTAGGAGTCTTCCCAAGTTCCAAAATAGATTCCTCTTCAACATCCTACACATAAATATTATCTAGAAGCACTTTTCATCAAATGTTACATTTATTGATTCAACAATTTTATTCAACATGCGATTGAAATACTTATAAGCCTTGCTATGTGTGGAATAACCTAAAAAGATACCTTCATATGATTTAGATTGAAAACTGCCAAGATTTTCATCATACTTTTTAATAAAACACTTACAACTAAAAAATTTAAAGTGTTTAATTTCATGAGAAACTATTCCATGCCAAAGCTCATACAGTGTAAAGGAATTTTTTACCTTGATTTGTACTCGATTCAGATTATAGAAAGTTGTATGGAAAAATTCTTTCCAATATCGGCCAGGCATATTTTCCTCATTGATCATTGTTCGTGCCATTTCCTTAACGGTTCTATTCTTCCTTTCAACCACCCCACTCTATTAAGGTGTTCAAGCAGCAACATACTGTCTTTTTATTCTATTTCTTTCACAATACTCAAAAAAATCTTGTGAGGTAAACTCACCACCCTTATCTAACCTTAGAAATTTCAATTTGAGATCAGATTCTCGTTCTACCATTTTCCTAAAAAATATTAAATCTTTCAAAAGTGTCAGATTTATGTTTGAGAAAAGTGACCCAAATCATTCTTGTGTAGTCATCAACAAATAGCATAAATTATTTCTCACCATTGATTGATTGTGTCATTGTTGGACCACACAAATCTATATGCACAAGCTCTAAAGGCATAGTGGAAGAATGTTCTTTAGAATTAAAGGACACTTTAGTCTGTTTTCCTTTTAAGCATTCGTTGCATACTGTGAAGGTTTATTAAGAATAGCTAAACTGTTAGTAATAACTGAGATGGGGCGGGGGGGGGGGGGGGGGGGGGGGGGGGGGGGGTGAATCAGTGGCCTCAAAAATTAATCCTTAAATCAACCCTTCAAACTTATTACCACTAATTATACCTCTAGTTATCTTCAGTCATATAAGATGAATACCTTGAAATACTTATATCAAATTACTACTTGTCAGAATGCTTTGTAAACCTTCTTCTGTATGTTTACCGATAAGCAGTCTTTCTATCTACCAAAACACAGTAAATAACTAGTGTATACCGATCAATCCAGATTTACTTAAGTGAAATGAAAAATAATAAAGTAATGAATCATAGACACATAACTCATGGATTTTTAACGCGGAAACCCTGTTAAGGAAAAAACCACTAGGATCGGTACCCCAAATTTTCACTCTTATGAAGTGAGCTCGGTTAAGAGCCAACTCTGTTAAAGGTTACAAACACACTGTTAGGTGTGACCTTGTTAGAGTATTTAAAGAATATTTTTTCACTTAGTATCTGGCATCTAATGCTACCATCCTTGATCAAACACTCACTTGGCTTGTCAATAGGTATCGGGCATATCCAATGCTACTTTGTATGATCAAACTTTTTGATACTCCTTGGGATGTATCTCAATTACAAAAGACTTTTAAGTCCTACTCGGTTAAGAGACTCAATGCTTCAATGGTTAAACTGAAACAGTAAATTGATATTCTCATATATACAAATTGAATTGTAGATTTTTAGATCTATTGTAAGTACATTACCTTTCTAATAAATATTATCAATTCAATACCTTTGCTCCACACTATTTTTCTCTGTACTGATGTTGCATCTCTGTTTGTCGGTGTCTATAGAATTTAGCTCTTTCCTTAGCTTGATTGATCAGGTTTGAATGAAGACTTTCTTCTCCTTCAGAATTTGTTCAGCATCTATTCTCTTGTCACTCCCCTTCATGACGTTCGTAATAAATTAGGTTGTCTCTTTATAGACATGATTTCACCGTTTCTTGGCTTTCTTGATCTTGGCATGATCTACAATTCTCGCCAATTAGATTTAAAGAAAAACTCTAGTTTTATCCCATAGAGATATTCTTGCCAACTGGACAAAGCAGCTTTAAATACTTTACTTATCTTCGGCTTTATCTTGTCGATTAAAACAATGATAAGTATCAGTTAAGTCTATTTTTAGCTCTTAACAGCTAAGAATTTTGTCATTTTTGAACTCTCTATTCTGTCGGTCAATACTGTTGGCAAGTTGACTCCTAGAGGATACATGACTTATTTTGTGTTGTCATCATGACAAAAAAGTCATACTAAGTTTCTGTCAAAGCTAACTTAGAAGATAAAAATGACTAAGTATAGAAAATAGGACAAACAAAGATATACAGTGATCAGCACATTAGCGCACGTGCGATAGACTGAACCAGAGTATGCGCATTTAGATATATGTTTTATGTGATGTCTACATACTAAGTTTAGACATGCATGGTATGGAATGATAGTACAGAGAAGTTACAGACAGATCAGTACACCAACAGTCCAGAAGACAGAGCATGAAATCCGACTAGTGTTTTGATCAGCGTGAATTATTTTGTTGCGTAATGGCCAAGCACCTTTGATTATATGTTTGTAATAATTTCTTTAGTATTTTAGTAAACATGCTTAAGCTGACTTGCTCAGAAGTGTTGTGTATTATGTTTTAGGGCTGACCATAAGTCTTGTTTTGAGTCACGTCTATTCGGGTATGAACATATAAGTATGTAATGTAAAGTTATGTTACAAGTGTCGAATAATATGCATGAGAAAGATATAGAAGAGCAGTATGAGATAAAGCTCTTTAAGAGAGTAAGAGCATCAATGCATACACGGAACTGATCAGACAGCAGTGTCATCACAACAGTTCACTTTTGATATAGTGTATATCAACTATCAGAAGGTTGTAGCCTTCATCTTATTGGGAAGTGAGCCTAGGTAGCGAGACATATACTTTTAATAGGGTTTTGTAATAGACTCCTAATAGGGTCTAAGACTCCTAACAAGGTCATTGTACTTGGATTATAAAGTCTGCTCCTAATAGGGAAAAGGAACTTTAACAAGTTCATTATACTAGTGCAATATTTGTGGGTACTAATTATCACCAGGGTTTTCCTCTGATCAAGGTTTCCCCATAATCATATCATGTGTTATGTGTTCTTGTATTGAGCTTCAATAGATGTATGTTTGATTTATGTTTACATTTCTGAAATATAATAAATATACAAACACTGATTCACCCCCCCNGGTTCCCCCCCCCCCCCCCCCTCAGTGTTTCTAACAATTGGTATCAGAGCTCTGGTCCTCTGAAAGAAATTTTAACCACTTGAGGAGATCATGGACTCATCAGAAGAAAAATATTTGAAAAAGAATCTTGAAGCAGCTCTTGAAGATCTTGACAGACCTGAAAAAGAAAATGAAGAACTTAGACTGAAAGATGATGGCTCACAAATGCTTATCAAGAAATTGAGAAAATATTTGAAAGATTTTTCTACAAGTAATTTAGGGAAAATGGTCAAAAAGCTGAATGAAGAGAACATGTCTCTAAAAGATAAAATTGAAAATCTGGATGAACAACTAACTAACAGTCAAATTTCCATTGAAGAAAAGATCAAAGAAAGAAAACAAATAGAAGATGAACTCTTGCAAGAAAACATGAAAGTCTTGGAATTAGAGAACATAAAGAAGAAGATGGAATCTAAATTAATAGAAGCAAAGGATAAGATTGATAAACTTCACACAAGTTCAGATTCACTTCAATCCCAGCTCAATGCACAAAAACAAAAAGGTAACACTACTAGTCTTGGATACAATGTAGCACAAATTGAAATCAATTCATTAGAAGAAAGAAAGAAAGCACATGAAGCATCTTTAGAAGAAAAGAAAGTTGAAAATGTTGCAGAGATTAAAATAGATCCACCTAAAGGACAAATCAAGCAAGTTAACAGAACTTGTTATGCATGTAATAAAAATGGTAATTTGGAAAGAGATTGTAAAGAGGTAAGACCTTTCAATGGTTATTGTTACTCCTATAATAAGTTTGGTCACATGGCTATACATTGCAGAACAAATCAAAGAAATCAGTCACAGCAAAATCAGAGAAGAATGAATCAAAACAATCAGAGAAATTAGCCTCAAAGAAATTCGCAGAACATTACATGTCAGATATGTAACTACAATGGACACACAACAAAGAAGTGCAGAATGATGAACAAGAACATCAGACCTCCTATCATTTTTCACACATGTGGAAATGCTAGACACATCTCAAGGTTCTGTAGATCCAGAACTCAAAAACAAGAGGATCCTAAGAAATCACTATTTGAAGAAGAAGGAGAAGTCAAGTTTGTTCAAGAAAAATAAGTTTCAAGAAAAATTTGGGTTGAAGTAAAGAAGGAAAATGATGTTAACAAAGTATTTGATGCATCCACAGTGGATGCATCCTCTATTTCTAGTTGAACATACCTTCTTGGTCTTAGGGGGAGCTATTCTAGCTCGGAACCCCTGTGCGGCTAGTATACTCACCTCTGAGTATGCGCCTATGAAATTATGTTTATGATCATAGTTGGATGTAGTATGCATGCACACATTATCTATAATACACTCTGAATAAAGTTTGAGATTCTCTGTGAAAACTACGTACGGTTGCAAACATTAAATGCAGTAATCTTTATAAAAAGATATAATTGTTCGATCTTCTTCACATTTGCATTTGAGATCACAAAATTCAGAGAGCACAGGAGCACTAAGCATCAAAGCATGGAAGCATAATAGATTTGTTGGTTAAGAAGCACGGTTAAGAAGTTGGAATGGAACCCTAGCAGTCACGCTGTTTCAAATTTTTGTGAAACCCTATTTAATCAAGTTCCAAGTAAGTATGGAGACTCCAGTTGTATTTGACAGTACAGAGAGGAAAAGATTTGTATTTAAGAGGCATCCATTTAAATCCATACTGGATGATGTGGAAGGAGCTTTCTCCAAAACTCCGCTAGGAGTCGTTCACGTAGAAGACATCCGTGCGTACATTTATTGTAAAAATGAAACAGTTGGAGATAATAGTATAGCCACTCTCATGGCTTCGATGATGAAACCAGAATATTCATTCAAGGATGAATACGCGTACCTCACAGACAACCCTATCTTTGAGTATTCGAATGCGCACAAATTCTATGAACAGAATGTGTTAAAATATTGTTGAGAAGGATTCATGATGATCTTTTCTGGATTGGTGAAGTCCCCGTCCGTATTACTGCAGACCTAATCCATGAATTAACTAGACTTCCTAAGACTGGACCAGTTCTACCTACTAACAAGGATGTCAAGAAACAGGTTGAGAAAGCATGCCTATTCATAAGTGACAAGCGCGGTATGACAGTCGATCCTATCAAGGAAGATGACATAAAGCTTCTATCTATGATCCTTGGTTACAATTTCCAGCATGCAAGCAAATTAAATAGTGTGTCAGTAGCCATAGTTCTAGAATCTATAAGGATGGTGAAGGATAAAACTCAGTTCAATCTATGTGAGATATTGTGTGGTCAATTGATTGACAACATTTGAGTTATCAAGCATGACAAGAACAAGACATTTAGGTTTGGATCTCTAATCATCTACTTGTACTTCCACATTGTTGGTAAGGTTGCTAATATTTACCTAGATAGAAGCAAACCTACAATGTCTCAAATTTCTCTAAAAGCCACATTAGAGAGTAGTGCAAAGGATGCTATGGACATGGACATCAAATATTTTAGGATCAAGATACAGAAGAGGTTCAAGATACCTGAGAAGATTGTTGAAAAATATAAGGAAACCATATGCTTCATGGTAGAAACTAACTGCACTTGCATGGAGGCAGTTGAGCCTAGAACTAAATGGATTCATCCACTTGGGTATGAAGTGGAGGAACATGTACTAGAAGGATATGCACAGGTCCTTTTATCTGTGCCCAAAGATCCCAATGAGCCCAGATGGGGCACTTATAGAGAGAAGACTAATGCAGTTGATTCTGTATTATATAGTGCTGATAACAAAAGAAAAGCATCTAAGATTACATCTAGCATTCTAAGAGTTCATGGAATCACTCAAGAAGATATTGAAAAATCTAGAGAAGCCAAGATACCCAAAGAACTTGAGAAGACCGATGACATCCAGAAGAAGAAGAAAGTAGAGAGCACCTCTGTGCCCTCTACCACCATTGACCTAGACTCATCTCCACCTTCTATACCAAGCAAGAAGTCTAGAGGAAGGAAGCAAGCGCCCACAAATCACCCATCCTCAAGGAACACACAGAGCACAACAAGGAACACTCAAGCTCCTCCTGAGGTAGGATTCAGACCTAGTCTAAATGTCTTGAAGAATAGGATTGTTAATAAAGGGAGACTAGACACACTTGCTAAGGTCTATGACAAGTATCAAAAGATTGATAAAATTGAGATACACTCTATGATCATCTCTCATATGATTAAGTTTAAGAAGTCAGTTCTTGAACTTAAGACAGTGATACCTGACAAGTTATGGAACATATTGGAAATAATGAAGAGACATGCAATTGAGGAAGACATGAGGATAAGAGAAGAAAGATTGGATAATCTTCTCCCTGTATGCTCACATGATGAGAAGGCAATTCTATTAGATTTGGTGAAGCCTCATCTCAGAACCAAGACAAGGACTCTTCAAATTATGAACAAAGAGTATGAGCAGATAAGAAAAGAAACTAAAAAGGCATTTGCACAAGTGTTTATGGATAGACACATGTATCCATCAATGATGCCTACAACTAAGATAACTCCAGCTCCTCCCAAATATGTTACAAAACCAATAATGACAGGTCCACAGGTCTCAGCGCCCTTAGTGACAATAAATTTTGATACAACAAAAGACTCAGAAGATACTATAGTGGTTGATAATATCAAGATATCCATGATGACATCTGACAAAGACATGGACAAAGTTGATAAATCATTTGTAAGCACTGAAGAGATGTGCACTGATGATGCATATGTACAACAAGATGAAGTTTCCTCCATTGATCCAATAGACTTGAATGAAGAAAACAATACTCAAGATAATGAGACACCAATCAAGGAGATACAAGTATAGAGTGAATGCATGGACACCACTAAAAATACTATATTCACTCCATCCACTTTACCATCTACTTCATTGTTGTCAAGGTTAACTCTTGATTCAACAAGTCTAGATGCTTGGAGAGAAGAGGACTTAATAAAGATCAGTGTGCTAGCCATGTAAAAGGCCAAAGAAAAATAGGTTATGAGGAACCCTCTTTTCTTGGAATCAGTTAACATTTTGAATGATTTAGTACCTGCAGACAAGAAAGTATCCAAGATTCAATCAGTTGAAGATGTTGACAACATTCTAACAAGCTTCAAAGCACACTTTACAGATCTAGTAGACTCTGCTACTAGAATTGCAGAATATGAATATAAAAAGGAGAGATTGCATGAATTGATAAGGAACTTTACTTTAGACTTAAAATCTTTAAAGATTGGGCAATCTATATTGAAAGAGTTGGCAGCCAAAGGCAAGAAAGTTATAGCAAACTGCATGGACAGAGTGAAGTTCACCTCTAAACATATCAAAAAGATAGAAGAGGAAGAGATCATGGTGGATACTATCAAAAAATCAGTTTATTCATCTACCTAGGACATGAACATCTGTAACAATGTCTATCAAGGTCAGTTGGACAAGATTGAAAAGGCTAAGTTAGAGATCAGTAAGATAAGATTCAGACAAACTCAATTGAGAAATGCACTTGCGCCCTCTCTAGCAGTTCTAAATGAGAATATCAAACAGATTGATGCCACCATTGTGACATATGATCAAGGTCCTTGCATGGATTTGATAAAGATGGAGAAGCTGACATATGCCTTATGCGTGCATCTTCAGACAATTGATGCAATGAAAGTATTCTGGCAGAAAGAGATTCAATCTCTTTAGATTGTGTACCCTAATGTTTACATGGAGTAAGTATCTAGAAGACTTACAAGTTTTGTACACCTTTTTCATGAATTTCAAAGGGGGATTAATAGATAATGTGTATATATGTTAAGAGATGCAATGATATACAATTATTTTGTGTGTTAAGTCATTTTGAGAAACTTGGCCACATTCCTTTGTTGCCATAAATGACAAAGGGGGAAATTGTTGGCAAGTTTACTCCTAGAGGATACATGAATTATTTTGTGTTTTCATCATGGCAACAAAGTCATACTAAGTTTCTGTCAAAGATAACTTAGAAGATAAAAATGACTAAGTATGGAAAACAGGACAAACAGAGATATACAGCGATCAACACATCAACACACATGCGAGAGACTGAATTAGAGTATGTGCGTTTAGATATATGTTCTATGTGATGTCTATATACTAAGTCTAGACATGCATGGTATGGAATGATAGTATGAAGAAGTTACAGATAGATCAGTACACCAGCAGTCCAGAAGACAGAGCATGAAAGCTGACTAGTGTATTGATCAACGTGAATTATTTTGTTGTGTAATGGCCAAGCGCCTTTGATTTTATGTTTGTAATAATGTATTTATTATTTTTGTAAGCATTCTTAAGCCTACTTTCTCGAAATCATTGTGTATTATATTTTAGGGTCAACCATAATTCTTGTTTTGAGTCGCGTCTATTCGGGTATGAACATATAAGTATGTAATGTAAAGTTATGTTACAAGTATCGAATAATATGCATGAGAAAGATATAGAAGAGTAGTATGATGAAGTCAGTATGAGATAAATCTCTTTAGGAGAGTAAGAGCATCAGCGCATACACAAAACTGATCAGACAGTAGTGTCATCACAGCAGTTCACTTTTGATATAGTATATATCAACTATCAGAAGGTTGTAGCCTTCATCTTATTGGGCAGTGAGTCATATACCTTTAACAGGGTTTTGTAATAGACTCCTAATAGGGTCTAAGACTCCTAACAGGGTCATTGTACTTGCATTGTAAAGACTGCTCCTAACAGGGCAAAGGAACTTTAACAGGTTCATTATACTAGTGCAATATTTGTGGGTACTAATTCCCAATGGGGTTTTCCTCTGATCAAGGTTTCCCAATAATCACATCATGTGTTATGTGTTCTTGTATTGAGCTTCAATAGATGTATGTTTGATTTATGTTTAAGTTGCTGAAATATAATAAATAGACAAACACTGATTCACCCCCCCTCCTCTCAATGTTTCTAACAAATACTTTAGTTATTTATCAGTGATAACTGACTGTCCAATCGGTGTGACTTCAGTTGTCTTTGGGATCTCCATCCATTGGGTGACACTGTAATTCTGTCTGTCGGGTTACTTTGTGCTTTTCTCGTTGGGCAACACTATGAATTTGCTCATCGGTAATGTTGTGTATTTTTTCATCAGGTAACACTGTGACTTTGCTCTTTTATTCTTATTGTCAGTGTATACAGTCACTTTGTGAATACTTGACTTATATACTTTACTGATAGCATAGCCTTTGATTCATCGATTCTTTGAATTCTTTAGCAGTATTTCCATGACCATACAAATTATATCAATTTGACATCAATGACAATACAATACATTAACTGATTTAATGTCTTGCATAAAATTTCTATGTCACTATGATCATCAACTTAACATCTTCAAACATTCAATCTATTATAGTTCATCAATCTCTCCCTTTGACATTGATGGCAACACACTACATTATCACACTATATTATTACTAATACAATATGAAATATAACAGTTGAAGTTCATCAAACTACCAATCTTATGTACTATAAATGATACAAATATCTGATCCTCGGTAAGTCCATATAACTTAGATTCTATTCTTGCAGCTTTCTCTCTATCTTTAATCCCTTTACTAGATAGATGTAGAATCTTTTCTTTTTCTGATGTGATGTGTTCTTCTCCTGTGTCAAACTCTCTCCCTTTGACTGTTCTCTTCTTTTGATGTCTCTTGTCAGCAATTATTTCCCTTTGTATGTACTCTCCCTTTCTCGTTACATCTCTCCCTTTGGATAATGTGATGGATATAATATCTCCCTGAGGTGATAATCTATCCCATGGATATAATCTTTCCCTGATGTATAATCTCTCCTATGGATGATGTGATAATGGATATAATCTCTCCCTTTGACAGCAATGCCAAAAAATATTTTGACAGTAATGCCAAACAAATCCCTTCTATCCATAATATACTCCTTGAATTTCCCAATCCATCAACAATACAATAACTTTGGTGCTCGGAGTAGATAAATACCTCGTTGTGTATAGATTTATCTTTGAAGTCCATCTCTTTTCTTGCATCAACATGAATGATATTCTGATAATATGTAGGTTGATGCATCCTTCTAGTCATCTTACCAACCAGTACACAAGGGTTAGATCCCTAGTCTCTTTCTCAAGTATTCAAATGCATCCTTCGGCAGTGTCTTGGTAAAGATAATGGCTAATTGTTACTTAGATTGCACATACTCAAGTATCACCTCCTTTTCTCGAACTTGTTCTCTCAAATAATGATACTTGATGGCAATATGCTTTGTTTTTGCATGCATGACTGGATTCTTGGAAATTTTTATTGCACTTGTATTATTACAATAGATTATTACTGGTTCAAGAATTTTCATATGCATACCTTCCAGTAACTATTTGATCCATGCAATATTTGAGCAGTTTGTAGCAGCAGCAACATACTCTACTTCAACAGTAGACTAAGAGATGCATCCTTGCTTCTTTCTGATCCATGTGACAAGTCTTTCATCCATAAAGAATTATCCTCCAGTTGTTCTATTTTGGTCATCAATATTTCTAGCCCAATCAGTGTTGGTAAAGACCTTAAGTTCAAATTTTCCTTCTCTTCTATACCATAAGCCATATTCCTTATTTTTTTTTAGATATCTTAAGATTCTTTTCACAGTAGTCATATGTGATTCCTTGGGATTAGCAGAGAATCTTGCAACTATTCTTATTGCATGTGCTATATCTGGTCTAGTATGTACAACATACTTGAGTTTTCCAATCATTGATCTGTACAAAGTCTGATTTACCTCTGATGACTTGTCCTCCTTTGTCATCTTACATCTAGTTTCCATCGGTGTTCCAATTGGTTTGGAATCTTCCATTTTGAATATTTTCAGCACTTCCTTGATGTATTTGGATTGTGTAATGAAAATACCTTCATCTTGTTGCATGATCTGTAGACCAAGAAATAACTTGATCTCTCCAAACATAGACATCTCAAACTCTTTGCTCATTTCATTTGCAAATGATTTGCATAGCATATCATTGCCTCCAAATATGATGTCATCAACAAATACCTCAACAATCAAAATGTTAGCATCAGTATCTTCCTTCAAATAAAGATTACTATTTTCACTAGTTCTTACAAATCTAATACTTATGAGATAGGAATGAAGTCTTTCATACCAGGCTCGGAGTGCTTGTTTCAATCCATACAAGGCTCTGTGTAGTCTACATACCATTTCCCTCTTGTCTAGATCAACAAACCCTTCTGGTTGCTCAATGTATACCTCTTCCTCAAGTATTCTATTTAGGAATGCAGATTTGACATCCATTTGGTATACCTTGAATCCTTTGCATGCAACATAAGCAAGTAATATTGTTACTCCTTCTATCCTAGCAACAGGTGCAAAGTTCTCTCCATATTCAATCCCTTCTTCTTGTGCATACCCCTTGCATACTAGTCTTGCTTTATTTTTTGTGACTTCTCCATTCTCATTCAGTTTATTCCTAAATATCCATTTTTACCGATGACATTCTTGTCATCTGGTCTTGGTACAAGTGTCCATGTCTTGTTTTTCTCAATCTGCTCGATCTCCTCATTCATAGAACTAATCCATTCATTATTATCAAGTACAACATTGACAGATTTTGGCTCAAAATCACCAATAAGACATCTTGTGTTTAGAGACTTACTTCTGGTTCTCATACTAGCCTTCTTATCTCCAATGATCTAGTTCTATGGATGGTTCCTTCTAACATATCTAGCAAGTACAGGTTCAAATCTTTGTCTATCATCTTGGTCATCATTGTGTCCTTTATTATAATCTCCATCGCTTTGTACATCATCTTGAGAAATATCCTGATTGTCGGTATTTGCAGACTGATGCTCGGGTGCAATAATCTGTTGCTCAGGATCTATACATTGTTGCTCAGGTAGAGTGTCAGGTTCTTCATTGTAGACAAACCTATTGTAGTCCTTTGGTTCTTTTGTGCTTTCCTTTTCATTATTCTCTACAAATTCATCTATCTTTACATTTGCACTTTCAACAATTTTGTTAGAAGCTTTATTGAGACATTTATAAGCCTTTCTCTTGGTGGAATACCCTAGAAAGATTCCTTCATCACTCTTGAAATCAAGCTTTCCATTTCTATCATCTTTTAAGATATGACATTGACTGCCAAAAATTTTGAAGTAACTTACATTGGGTGTGTAACCATACCATAGCTCATAAGGTGTCTTCTTGGTGTCTTTCTTCAATTGTACTTTGTTCAATGTGTAAATAGAAGTACTGAAAACTTCCCTCCAGAAGAATTGGGTGATGCCTTTCTCTATCACCAGTGTCCTTGCACAATCAATAATGGATCTGTTCCTTCTTTTAGCAATTCCATTTTGTTGTGGTCTTCTCGGTGTAGAGACATGTCTTTTGATTCCATGCTCATTACAAAATTTAGTGAATTCATCTGAAATAAATTCCCCTCCTCTATCTAATCTTAAGCATTTCAATTCTTTACCACTTTGTTTCTCTACCATTTCTTTGTACCATTTTAACATCTTGAATGCTTTAGATTTATCTTTTAGAAACATTACTATCATCATTCTAGAGTAATCATCAACAAAGAGAATAAAATATCTATCACCATAATAACTCTTTGTCCTCATTGGTCCACATAGGTCAGTATGGACTAATTCCAGAATGGCATCAGATGTATGGGTTTTTCTTTTGAAACTAGACTTTGTCATCTTATCTTTTTGAAAAATTTTGCACATGATATTGTCGGTCTTAATCATCATCGGTAAGCCTCTTACATTTCTCTTTCTGCTTATTTTTTTCATGTTGTCAAAGTTTACATGACACAATCTTTTGTGCCACAACAATATGTCTTCATTTCTAGCCATTAAGCAAGTGGTGTCAGTATCATTCAAATAGAATAAGTTACCTTTTGTTTTCTCACCAGTACCAAGCAAACTTCTTGATTTATTGAAGATATTTGCCTTCTTATTTTCAAATGCTACTCTATGACCTAAATTATTCAACTGAGAAACACTCAATATATTATAATTCAATCCTTTCACCCAATAAGCATTTTCACATTTTATCAGGTTATTCAACCTTATAGTTCCTTTACCTTCAACTGGACAAGGTGTGTCATTACCCATTCTTATTGAACCACCATTATAGTATTCAAAAGTCTCAAACTTTTGTTTGTCACCGGTCATATGGTGAGTGCAGCCACTAACTATGATCTAGACATCACTTTTACTAACTTTAGATATGAGTGCAGTTTCTACATACCTTTCTTCATCATCATCTGAATCATATTTTACTGCCACAAATCTTCATCAAATTCAGTGTCATTATCTTCATCTTTGCATTTTTCTAGGTAACTGGCCTTCTTTCCTTTGTCCTTGTAGTCTCGAGTATCTCTTCTTTTTTATTGCCGGTTGCTTCTATAATCACCTCTGTCATACTTCTTTTCAAATGACATGTCATTTCTTTTGTCATCTTTTCTTTTGTTAGGACATCTTGCAAAAAAGTGTCCAATCTCTTTACAATTAAAACAAACAAGTGGTAATTTACCTTTATATTTACCTTTACCTCTTTGCATTCTTCTAGCCATAAGTGCTTCAATTTCATAAAGATCTTCTTCTTCACTTTCACTATCACTATCTTTTCTCATAGTGTGTTTATGACTTGATTTACTTATTCTCAAAGAAGATTTGAATGCAAACTCTATGTTTGGTAAGATACTATTATCAAAGTTGTTCATCTCAAATGAAATCAGTCTTCTAATAAAACTATCTAGAGTAACATTGCTATTTGCTACTTCTCTCATTTCTTGTATGGTAGATACTCTAATAGCATAAGTAGGCAGTAACGTTCTTAGAATTTTACTTACCACTGTATCTTCATCCAGTACACCTCCAACTCCTCAGATTCCATTGAATACCTCTTTGATTCTTGTGTTGTACTGTGTGATATTTTCACCTTCTTTCATTCTGAGATCATCAAACTTTCCTCTAAGGCTTTCTTCCTTGGCTCTCAGAACATTTTTATCACCACCATGTACAAGTTTCAATTGTTCCCACATCTTCTTTGTAGTTGTGCATACTTTGACATCTTCAAATTCAGCATCAGAGAGTGAGGAAGCAAGCTCTATCATCATGCAGTTGTGCTCGTGCTTCTCTCTCATTTGTTCAACTGTGGGTGCTCCTGTGGGAAACACATATTCAGTATCTAAGTATTGAGTAACATCATTTCCAATACTTGATAAGTGGATTCTTATTCTGCTTTTCCATGAAGCAAAGTTATCTTTGTTCAACTTAGGCACATCATGTCTGTTCATCTTGTGATATTTAGCTTGAGCTTTTAAACTCATTTTCTAAGCACACAAGCTCTGATACCAATTGTTAGTAATAACTGAGAGGGGGGGTGAATCAGTGATCTCAAAAATTAATCCTTAAATCAACCCTTCAAACTTAGTACCACAAATTATACCTCTAGTTATCTTCAGTGCTATAAGATGAATGCCTTGAAATACTTATATCAAATTACTACTTGTCAGAATCCTTTGTAAACCTTCTACTATATTTTTATCGATAAGTAGTCTTTCTATTTACCGAAATACAGTAAATAACTAGTGTATACTAATCAATCCAGATTTACTTAAGTGAAATGTAGAACAATAAAGTAATGACTCATAGACACATAACACATGGATTTTTAACTTGGAAACCTTGTTAAGGGAAAAACCACTGGGACCGGTACCCCAAATTTTCACTCTTCTGAAGTGAGCTTGGTTAAGAGCCAACCCTATTAAAGGTTACAAACACAATGTTAGGTGTGACCTTGTTATAAAATTTAAAGAATAGTTTGTCACTTAGTATTTGGAATCTAATGCTACCATCCTTGATCAAACACTCACTTGGCCTATCAATAGGTTTTAGGCATATACAATGCTACTTTGTATGATCAAACTTTTTTATACTCCTTGGGATGTATCTCAATTACAAAAGAATTTTAAGTCCTGCTCGGTTAAGAGACTTGATGCTTCAATGGTTAAACTGAAATGGTAAATTGATCTGTTCATATATACAACTTGAATTGTAGATTTTCAAATCTATTTTACGTACATTACCTTTCTGATCAATATTATCAATTCAATACCTTTTGTATAGTTAGAAAATGGAAGCACTTCCATGGTAGACTAGTTTAGCCTTCCTAGTAAGTGGTTTGGGGTTATGACAAGCACCTTGAATGGGTTCCTAATCTAGACCTGGCTTTCCCCCTATTTTGACCCTACTTCCACTTCTTTCCAACCTGATTTTTTCATCCTGGACTGCAGATCTGAGATCTTTGACCTCAGGGTCAGGGTTGACTTTTTGGGTCTATGTCAACCTCAACCTTGACCTAGGATAAGGTTGACCTTGACCCTGACCTAGGTCAAGGTCGACCTTGACCCTGACCTAGTTCAAGGTCAACCTTGACCCTGACCCAAGGTTCAAATCTCAGGTACCCACAGTTTCTAGATGTCGGTCTTTGCAAAAGTTATTTTCCTGTTTTTGAGTTGGCTATTTCGGGTTTCAAAGTTGTGATTCCTAAAATATATTTAACATAGGTCCACTTCTAGGGGCATAGGTCCAATTAGGATTTAATTCTCCTATGTAGGCCTCCTTAGAAGATTGTGCCCTAGTTTCATATAAAAGGAAGCCTTCTCCTCTCATTTTCTCTAACAAGAAGAACATTCATCAACTGAAAATAAGGGTGGTCAAGTGATTGAATCAATCTAAGGAGCATTCTCAAATATCCTCAAGTGAAATTCAAGCAAGCTAAGGAGAAAGATTTGAAGCAAGCTTCCATCCATTCTCAAGCACTCAAGCATCCATTTTCATGAAGGAGATCCATTGGAGGCCATTGAAGGATTCAAGCCACATAGTGCCCTTTTGGTGATCTCTCCATTCGATTTCTTCCAAGCCTCTTCCAATTAAAGAACCCATTCAAGACTTGGTGATGGATATCTACAAGAAAGAGATTGAAGACATCCTACATTTCACATTCCACACTTTGGTTCCTACTTGTGGATCCATGGATTCGAATCTGCCACAAGGACTTTTACAAGCAAGGTGACTTAGTGCATTTACTTTATTTACATTTATGCAATTTCAATTCAATTATAAGGTTAATTTCAAAATTGGGGTTTGACCAAGGCAAACCCCTCCCCCACAACATACAAACCTCTTTTTCTTGTAGGTACTGGTTTGGGACTACAGATTTGGACTCAGATCTGGATACCCTTTTCGGCTTTCTTTTGGGCTTTGTGAACAGATTTTCTATCGAGGCTGTGCAATCCAGGGTCGAGATTATTGGGTCAGGGGTGACATTTTTGGGTCAAGGTTGACCTTTTTCATAAGACGGTGTTGGATTAGAAATAGATTTTTGGGTTTTGTTCATCTCTGCGTTTATGTTCTAGGTCATCCTTCAGATTTTCAAGAAATAGTCTACAGACCTCAAAAAATGGCATTTTCTGGATCTGCAATACTTTAAGGTTGGTTTTTTTTCTCATCCTTTTCAATTATTATAATCTATCATATCTACATTGTCAATTAACAAAATTTAAGATCTCCCTCTTTGTTTTCATTTCCAAATGGTTGATTCACTTATGCATTAATCCCTCTTTCGGGTTGATCAATTTGGATCTTTCATTTGTGCATTTGAGGATAAAGGTGGAACATCTTATTTTCCTCTTAATACACATTTCAATACAAACCTCAATTAAATGTAAAGTAGGTTTAAGGAAATTAAGGGAATTAACATTAAAACACACATCCCCTTTTCCACCCTTCACAACAAAGTGGTGGAAACCCCCTTTTCTTCCTTCACACCTTTGCTCCACAATGTTCTTCTATGTGATGTTGTATCTCTGTTTGTCAGTGTCTGCAAAATTTAGTTCTTTCCTTAGCTTGATTGATCAGGTCTGAATGAAGACTTTCTTCTCCTTCAGAATCTCTTCAGCATCTATTCTCTTGTCACTCCCCTTTACCACCTTTCTAATGAATTAGGTTGTCTCTTTATAGACATGATTTCACCGTTTCTTGGCTTTCTTGATCTTGGCATGATCCACAATTATCGCCAATTATATTTAAAGAAAAACTCTAGTTTTATCTTGTAGAGATCTTCTTGCCAACTGGACAAAGTATCTTTAAATCCTTTACTTATCTCTAGCTTTATCTTATCGATTAAAACAATGATAAGTATTAGTTAAGTCTATTTTTAGCTCTTAACATCTAAGCATTTTGTCATTTCTGAGCTCTTTGTTCTGTCGGTCAATAATTTAGTTAGTCATCAGTGATAACTAACTGTTCTATTGGTGTGACTTCAGTTGTTTTTGGGATCTCCGTTTGTCGAGCAACACTGTAATTTTGTCTCTCAGGTTACTTTATGCTCTGCTTGTCGGGAAATACAGTGTACTTTGCTCATCGGTAATGCTGTGTATTTTCTCATCGGGTAACACTGTGACTTTTCTCTTTTATTCTGACCATCGATGTGAACTATGTCAGTGTATATAGTCACTTTGTGAATACTTGACTTATATGCATTACTAGTAGCATAGCCTTTGATTCATCGATGATTTGAAGTATTTAGCAGTATGTCCATGACCATACAGATTATATCAAGTTTACATCAATGACAATACAATACATTAACTGATTTAAGGTCTTGCATAAACTTTCTATGTCACTGTGATCATGAACTTAACATCTTCAAACATTCAATCAGTTATAGTTCATCATAAACCTCTAACATTTTGGTTCTTACCGATTCAGACCAGATTATCAAAGTTGATATGTCCTAAACATTTGTGACATGTCCATTTTTATTCTACTTGACTCATAAGACAAAAACATGTATTTTTCATAACTTGTTGAATCAAGAAGATTGTAAACATTACCACTAGTTCTTAAACCACTAGCAACAATGTTTCTAGCTTTATTCTTTATATCAAAACCCATAGAATGAAAAAGAACATTATAACCACTATCACAAATTTGAATAACATTCAAAACGTTATATTTCAAACCTTCAACATAATAGACATCATGAATAGGAGTGTCACCATTTAAATGAAAAGAACCTTTACCTCTAATGTAAGCACCAGAATTGTCACCAAACCTTACAAAACCACCATCGAAGTCTCCTAGGAAATGAAACTTTCCTTTGTTTCCTGTCATGTGGTGTGAACAACCACTGTCCAAAACCCATGTTGTTTTCTTGGTAGCAAACAAAGTAGATTGAACAAGTAAATATTTCTCCATGCTAGGCACTAACTTAGGCTTCCATACTTGAGTTATACATTGATTTGACTTGCACTGGTTAGAGGCATGTCTATAAAGATAACATTTTTGACACCTTACTGGTTTTGGAAGACCATAGACTTGTTTGTGACCAAAATTGGGTGTTTTATGCATCAAATATATGCATGTGTTAACCTTATGCCCAAATGTGTGACAATATAAACAATATCCATGAAAGAAGCCATATTTAAATGCAGTCCTATTGTATGTGTAAGACTAATTTCTATTTGCAGGTTTTATATTCTACTTGGATGTCTTAGCTTTATCAACACCTCCACCTTATAATTCCTTGTGTTGTTTTTTATTATTCAGAATATCATTTAAATGCAAGGTACTTTCATATTTATCTATCTATTTTTGCAAAGTATTGACTTGTTGTTCTAAACAACTGACTTTTGATCTTTCTAGTCAAGCAAAGCTTTCCAACTTTCAATGATTTGTTTGGAAATATCTAACTCAACTATTAAAATATGATTTGTACTCTCATGAGTAGCTACAATTTTTTTAAGTCTTTTAACGTCTTGAAGATCACAAAGGAGTTCTTCTTCAAGGTCAACTTCTTCATTTTTAGAATCAGAAGTCATTTTAGCTTTTCTAGGGACAACCTCAATGGTAGGTTCAATTTTTTTTAATAAAAAATTTTTCACCACCTTCACATGGTGAGTCATCCGACTCTTCCTTAGAGTCCTCTTTAGAAAAGAGACTCTCCTTCTTAAAGTTATTGAACCTCTTGTTAGAATTCCAAGTTTTCTTTTTAGGAAACCTTTCAGACTTATCTTCATCGTCATTTTGATCAATGTAGGGACAGTTAGCAGCAAAGTCTCATGATTTGCCACAATTGAAACATTTGAAGGGCAGTTTACCCTTGTATTTATTTTTTTAACTTTCTAACAATTAAGTCTTCAAAGGCATTTGAAATTTTAGATTCTCTATATTCTTTCTTTTTTTCTTTAAAAGTAGTTTCCTTAGAAGTAGAAGGACTACTTCCAATCCTTATTTCATAGGTAGTGAGTATGCCTTGCATTTTATGCAGGGTCATGTTAGAGAAATTTGTTTTCTCTTCTAAGGTAGATTATTTTGTATCAAACTTGGACAAAATGGTTCTAACAACTTTTGTTACACCATCATATTCCTCAACTGTTTTACCAAGACCTCTATGAGTATTTACCACTTCATCAATTCTGAGAAAATAATTTGCCACAGTTTCATCCTCATTCATTTTTAAGGCATCAAATTGAGTTTTGAGAGTGATGAGTTTTTACTCTTTTACTTTTGCATCTCAATCCCTAGGACATACCTATATGTAGGGACCCTATGCTCTAATGCCACTTTTTGGAAGTGTGAGCACTCTGAGAGTGGGCAGTGAATTAGAGTGACACTAATTTTTCAAATGTAAGACTTCTTTAATTCTTAAATGAGACCAAGAGGTTACTGATAATTCAAAACTACTTGACAAAGAGAAAATAAATATCTTTTCCAAAGCATGTAAACAATCATTCAAATAATAATGAATGAGAGCATATCTACTTTGTTGTTTAATAATGAAACAAAGAATTCAACCCTTTAAAATAAATTTGAAAGAAATAATTTACTATTTGTGACTTGATTCAAAACTGAAACATGTAATATGATAAAGAACACATGACAATAGAATGATCAAGACAATGTAAAGATACCAGAGCATCAAAAAACTAAGAGACAAATGACATCACATAAAACAAATGTTTGTGTAGAGTGGGAAACCCTCTTGGAAAAAAAACCCCACTCCAATCCTGTAATCCTTCTATTATTCCAATGAGCACCAGCTCAATTACATCTGTTTAGCAGCACCAACTGCAAGGAGCACCAACCCCCATTTAAACAGTTCAAATATATCTTAAACTAATAATCTTATAACTTCTTATGAATTTTTAGTTACAGTATTACTAGAAAATGAGTGATACAACTTTATATTCTAATTATAATTATAATTGTTATCGTAATACTTCAAGTGTTTTTCTAGCCATATGTGTCACACACAAAATCCTTTTACAAAAAATGTTCTCTCTGTAAGCTCAATATTTTCTGATTTGTATCTCTCAAAAACAATTCAACCAATTTTCCCTCATATATATATTACCACATATATTTATTTTTATTTTTTTTTGTTTGAAAATAATTACATGTGTATTTATATATATCAGAGAAAATAAAAAAATATAACTGTCTGATTGAATAATCTAATTGCAAATCTCTGAAAAAATCTTCAAGAAACCCTCGAGATAGTGTACTCAAACCCTAGAAAAGGATTAAATTTATTATCATAACCAAAGTACAAACTAGAGTTTTAAACCCTAGGTCAACAATGTATTCCACATTATTTTTTAAATTGGCATCTAAATTTATCATTTACCAAAATGTCATTTCAAAACAGTAATCAAAATGGAAACTAATTGAGCAATGAAACAATTTCACTTGTCTAACTAATACGAACAAATTTACAATTATTTTTCACAATTCATTTTCCATCAAACAAAGGATGGGTCTAAATATTTTTTCCTTTTTCTCTCTTTCATTTCAGTCAACAAGTAACTATAAGAGAAACAACGTTACTTGGAGAAAATCCCTGAAAATCAGCAAGAACCAACAATTGTCTGAACCAAAAACAACCACCACTAGATTCCAAATGATGCAAGAGTCATCATAAATGAAACCCACATGTCAAAATCGATCACAAAACCAAAAATAATTGTTCCAAATACTCCATGGTGGTGGCGGGTCTAGGATTCAAATATTTGGCTTATCAAAATAATAAATGAAATGATCCCTAACCTTTTTCTTTTTCTTCATTCACTCGAGCTCTTAAACTAAAACAAATAACTTTTGAGGTCCACAAATAAAACATAATTATGTTGAAGTCCACTAACCATCATCAAGGCAAGAGACATAATCACCATTCCAATCGCTATCCATGTGAGCAATTTACTCACTGCTGACATCAAAACATCCAGCTGAAACAATAGTGTGAGTTATATTTATATCAAATACAATCAATGAACCCGATGACAACATATAGTGTGTTCTAGACAATGTAACCTGATAGCACGAGGCTATCCTATGTAGAGCCAAAAAGATGGCATATGATAAGTTCTTAGTCAGCACTTTAAAGATCAACCAATATAAATGTCTTGTCATTTAGTTAACATCAATATGCCATAGTATAAGTTCCAAATGCTCTTTTTGTCATCAAGGGAAAATATAAGGGGCAAAAAGGACCTTAGACAAAAGCAATAAGCTTAGATTTATTATTTAAATCATATTCTTAAGGGATGATAATCTGTCCCTAAGACTCTTTTGTTAATTCTATATCTGATGCAAGTAAAAAATTGAGTAACTAAAGTTTTCAATTTTGTGAAGACAAATATAGTGATGGGTGGTAAGCCAATCAAGCAATTATTCTCAAGGGTTCAGAAATAACAATTTTAATTCCAAATGAAAATAGTAACTTCTTATAAGGAGAATCAATTACTAGAGTATATATTATATTGATTAGAAAAGTCAATTCAATAATTTGACGCACGTATAGGCATGCATGTAGGATCAAATATAGCAAGCCTATTTATGGATATAGGTTGTACAGATAGCATGCATGTCGTATGCAAAGACAACTAGTATATGTATGCATATAGGGTTCAATTATAACATGTATTGAGTGTATATGTAGAAATAAAATGACTTACTAATCCCTATGTACACTAAGTCTTGTTTCATACAAATAATTTTCAGTTGGCTTGACCTTAATCTGAAATGAAATTACATGAAAAGAATTTTCAAACTCCGTAAACTCTCAATCAACTTTATATGATAAAATAATTAGGTCATAAACACTCAGTTGTATGGTAAGAGTGAATAGTCATAATGATTATATTGTCTTAAAACCAACTTGTAAAATGAAATTTTTGAGTCTCAAACTATATTTAAGTATGGATATTAAACTAGGCTTGATCTTGACAACTATCTAGAGTAGAATGCAGCTTAAGCATGTTCGTAAGCCAGTTGTAAGCCTAAATAATTGTTTAATTATAACCATTAAGAGTTTGAATGTATCAATTTGAGTAAGGGTGGGTGGATAGTTGACTACACGCATGTCATGCTTAGCGAGTAGTTAAAATTATTTGTCCAATGTGGCATAAATTTTTGCTTGTTTCAGTTAGTTCACCAAGACCAAGTACATAACCTTGTTAGAAAAATGTACAAAGTTAATAAAGTAATTAAGTGTGTGGATGAAAAGAGTGTTGTGGATATCTAAGCACCAAGCTTAGATGTGAACTAAACCTATTCTTTTTTTTGCACCCTCATGAAGGATAGGGCCACTTCCGTAAGGAAGGTGTGCATGGGACCACCAAGTTTTTGGCTGGAGGAAAAACATCGTAATTATTCTCTCCTTTATGCATAACATGTCAAGACTTTATTGAAATTTAGAATGACTAAAAAGATCTCTATAGATTCTAAACCCTAATCTAAAATTTTAATTTATGGATAACAGGTATACATGTGATGCTAATAATGTTTATAATAGAATATTTTACTTTATATATTGTATTCATTTAGTACTTAATTCTTGTCCATTCTTGAGAAAAGATAAAGTATTTATGCAAAAATATTGTCTATGCAATTCAGATAGCTCCTATATTAAGAAAGATGCATTTAATTCTACTAATTTTCTTATTAGATTAAAAGCTATTGTTTCATGGATCTTCAACAATTTGGTATTGGTCCTTATTCTCTTCAATCAATACTCAATTTCATCAATATCCATTTGTATTTTTCTTGTATGCTGTCTCTAGACTCTTTCCATCCTACTCCAAATCCTACACTCTAGTTGCACCTATGATGGGTTCAATGCTAAGATTTCTAATAGACTATGTGTAAGATCCACATTGTTTAAAATATCCTTGAATAATAACATAACTGTAGCTAAGGTCAATAGAATTCTAATATTTGTTATGTCATCTTTTCCTAATATTTATTTAATGACCCTTAGATTAGCATTACATTTATAGTTAAAATTATTCTTCAACTTTTTAGTTATAACTAGTCCACACCTTAACTGATCAAATTCATTAAAACCTCGTGCGATTAGTAAAAGACACCAATTATTCCCCATTTTCGCTACTTAAACCCTAGGAGCTAGACTTCTTCAATGAAAATACATCTTAAAACCAAACCTCAGTGAATATATACCAATTTCCACAAATCAAATCTTGAACATTAATTATACAATCATATTAAAGGAAAGAGGGCCCAACCATGTGAAGGGAAGTTCTCTTAGAAATTTACTATCACTGTGGTGCAGGAGAACCCAATAAGCAATGGAGTCTTCAAGGTTGTTGGAAATTTGACTACCTGAGGATGCATGACTCATTTTGTGTTCTCATCATGGAAAAAAAGTCATGTTTAGTTTATGTCATGAAAGACAAAATGACTAAATAAGGAAAACATGGCAGATAGAGATACTCAGTGATCAACACATCAGCACACGTGTGAGAGATCGATTCAGCTTATGCACATTCACATATAATTTGTATGACACATGTACATGCTACATCCAAACATGCATAGTATGAAACTACAGTACGACAAAGTTACAAGCAGATCAATAGACCAGCAGTCCAGAAGACAGAGCATGGAAGCCAACTAAGTGTTTTGATTAGCGTGTGTTATTTTGTAATGTAATGGGTAAGAACCTTTGGTTATATGATTGTAATAATGTAATTAACATTGTAGTAAACATGCTTGATCTGACTTGTTTGGAAGCATTGTATATTTTGTTTTAGGGCCGACTAGTGTTTTGTTTTGGGTCGCGCCTATTCGGATTTGAAGATATAAGTATGTAATGTAAAGATATGTTACAAGTGTTGGTTATAATGTAAGAGGAAGATATAGAAGAGAAGTACAATGAAGTTAGTATATGATATAGCTCTTTAAGAGAGTAAGAGCCTTTGCGCATATATGGAACTGATCAGACAAGCAGTGTCATCACAGCAGTTCATTTTGATATAGTGCATATCATCTTTCAGAAGGTTGTAGCCTTCATCTTATTGGGTAGTGAGCCTAGGCAGTGAACCATATATCTTCAACAGGGTTTTGTAAAATACTCCTAACAGGGTCAAACCTTTAACCAAGTCATTGTACTCATATTGTAAAGACTGCTTCTAACAAGGCAAAGGAACTCTCACAAGTTCATTATACTTAGTACAATATTTGTGGGTACTAATTCCCACTGAGGTTTTCCTCTGATCAAGGTTTCCCCGTAATCATATCATGTGTTATGAGTTCTTATGTTAAGCTTCATTCTATGTATGTTTGATTTATGTTTAAGTTGCTAAAAAGTAATTAATAGACAAAAACTGATTCACCCCCCCCCCCCCNCTAAAAAGTAATTAATAGACAAAAACTGATTCCCCCCCCCCCCCTCTCAGTGTTTCTAACAATTGGTATCAGAGCTCTCGTCCTCAGAAAATAAGTTTAACCACTTGAGGAGATCATGGACTTAGCAAAAGAAAAACATTTGAAAAAGAATCTTGAAGCAACTCTTGAAGATCTTGATAAATCCAAAAAAGAAAATGAAGAACTCAGACTGAAATTTGATGCCTCACAAATGCTTATCAATAAATTAAGAAAAGATTTGAAAGATTGTTCTACAAGTGATTTAGGGAAAATGATCAAAAATCTCAATGAAGAGAATATGTCTCTGAAAGATAAAGTTGAAAATCTGGATGAACAACTTACAAACAGCCAAATTGCTATTGAAGAAAAGATCAAAGAAAGCAAACAACTAGATGATGAACTCTTGAAAGGAAATATGAAAATCCTGGAATTGGAAAATATAAAGAAGAAGTTGGAATCTGAATTAACAGAAGAAAAGGATAAGATTGATAACCTTCACACAAGTTCTGATTCACTTCAATCTCAGCTCAATGCACAAAAGAAAAAAGGTGACACTACTAGTCTTGGATTCAGTGTAGCTCAAATTGAAGTCAATACATTACAAGAAAGAAAGAAACCTCATGAAGCATCTTTAGAAGCAAAGAAAGAAGCAAATGTTGAAGAAATTAAAACAGACCCACCTAAAAGGGAAATCAAGCAAATTAAAAGAACTTGTTATGCATGTAACAAACATGTTCATTTGGCAACAGATTGCAAAGAAGTAAGACCTTTTAATGGTTATTGGTTCTCCTGTAATAAGTTTGGTCACAGAGCTATACATTGCAAAACAAATCAAAGAAGAATGAATCAAAACAATCAGAGAAATCAACCTCAAAATAATGTGCAGAACACTACATGTCAGCTATGTAACTACAATGGACACACAGCAAAGCAATGCAGCATGATGAACAAGAGCATCAAACCTCCTATCATTTGTCACACATGTGGAAAGGTAGGACACATCTCAAGGTTTTGTAGATCCAAAACTCAAAAGCAAGATGAACTTAAGAAATCACTATTTGAAGAGAAAGGAGAAGTCAAGTTTGTTCAAGAAAATGAAGATTCAAGAAAAATTTGGGTTGAAGTAAAGAAGGACAATAATGTTGACAAAGTAGTTGATGCATCCAAGGTGGACGCACCCTCTACTTCTACTTGAATAGACCTTCTTGGTCTTAGGGGGAGCTATTCTAGCTTAGGATTCCTGCGCGGTTGGTATACTCACCTCTGAGTATGCACCTATGAAATCATGGTTATTAGCACATAATATTTCTATATGAATTCATGCATTGTCTAAAATGCATTGGGATCAAAGTTTCAAAATCTCTGAGTAATTTGCATACGGTTGCAAACATTAAATGCGGTAGATTGTATAAAGGAAATAAACTATTCAATTTTCTTCACACTTTCATTTGAAGAGCATAGAATTTGGAGAGCATTGTATCACTAGACATCAAGGCATGAAGGCATAATAGATTTGGCAGTTAAGCGAATGGATAAGAAGTTTGGAACGGAACCCTGGCAGTCGCGCCATTTCAAAATTTTGTGAAACCCTACTTAAGAAAATTCCAAGTAAGTATGGCGACTCCAGTTGTGTTTGATATAGCAGAGAGGAAGAGATTTGTATTCTAGAAGCATCCATTCAAATCCATACTGGATGATGTGGAAGGGGCTTTATCCAAAACCCCGCTAGGTGTTGTTCACATGGAAGATATCCGCGCATATATTTACTGTAAGAAGGAAATAGTAGGAGATGTCAAAATAGCTACTCATATGGCATCTATGATGAAACCTAACTACACATTGAAGGATGAGTTCGCACACTTGATTGAAAACCCTATTTTTGAGTACTCTAATGTGTATGAGTTTTGTTTGCAAGAAAATACACCTTCATGAAATTAAGAATGAAAGCAACAATTCTATGGAAAGATAAACAAGTTAATCTAAGAATTGAAACTAGCAAACTATATCATCTCATGGTTCTCTATCCAAGATTTTTTAAGAGAGCTCTCAGGCTTAATCTCTCTCAAGGACAATCCTAGAACGAGATATGTATGAAATTTAAATGCTCAAATCTAGCTAGAATTCTCAAAATGCTTAAAAATGCTCCAAGATCATAAGAGAAAATAGCAAATGCTCCTAAACATGATATGCTAAATGAAATGCAAATGCTAAAAACTCTCTCAAATCTCTCAAAATTCTCCTCAATATGTCTATAATAAGGATGCCTTTTGCTCTTGAATTCTTGGATCCCAAACACAAAGGAAATGGCCTGTATTTATAGCATTTTCCCAAGGGTAGGGGGTAGAGTGATTTGATCATGATCAAAGCTTGGTTAAGCAAAAAGCTTGGTTAAATCAAAAAGATTTGAGGTGTTTGCAAATAAGGGAAAGTTTTGTTGTCTCAAAGATATTTAGGAATTAAATAACTCCATATTTTAATTAAATTAGCCATGGAAGGGTGATTGGGTTGGATTTGATCTTTTTGATTTGAACTATACAATTGAAAAATCAATTGCATAATTTGATTAATCCTTTTAGGCTTGATTTTAATTAATTGATTTCATGATTATTTAATCTTTTAATTTGATTTGAATTTCGCTTCTTTGATTTGCATTGATTAAATGTCCATTTGATTTGCATTGAGATGATATTTTGAAGCATTTGGCTGAGATTTATAATTTGAAATGTTTGAGATACACCTGGTAAATTTTAGGTGTCTACAAA
>MU224188.1:1274658-1291299 GCA_018584345.1 Thuja plicata | reverse complement strand
TGATATAGTGCATATCATCTTTCAAAAGGTTGTAGCCTTCATCTTATTGGGAAGTGAGCCTAGGAAGTGAGCCATATACCTTTAACAGGGTTTTGTAAAAGACTCCTAACAGGGTCAGACCTTTAACCAGGTCATTGTACTCATATTGTAAAGACTACGTCTAACAGGGCAAAGGAACTCTCACAAGTTTATTATACTTAGTACAATATTTGTGGGTACTAATTCCCACCGGGGTTTTCCTCTAATCAAGGTTTCCCCATAATCATATCATGTGTTATGATTTCTTATATTAATCTTCATTCTATGTATGTTTGATTTATGCGTAAGTTTCTCAAAAGTAATTAATAGACAAACACTGATTCACCCCCCCCCCCTCTCAGTGTTTCTAACAAAGGTGGTCAAAGTTGAATTTTTAATTTATTTTAGTGTTTTTCATGTAATAAGGTCTAAGAAGACCCTTTCATGGGTGTTGGAGTCTAAGTTATATAATTAGGTGAGTGTAAGTGTCTAGTTGTAAAATAAAAATGTCAATGTTGCAAATGTTGTCAAATTGCACAATGTGGAATATGAAAGGTCAATGTTGCACAAAGTGGGAAATTGAATAGTTGTGATTTGAAAGGTAGTTAGTGAATATTGAGTATCTATTGAAAAAATTTTAAAAATACCTTTTATTGTTGGAAACAAAAGGGGGTTGATGTTTTGTAAAGATTGGAAGCATTAACATTCTATTTTCATGCATTTTCTGAATGCTTCTTTGTTGTTTTCTTGCTTGGAATGGATCTGTATAGAATTTGTGCAACCTGCATGTTGCATGGTTAGAAAGATAAATGATTTACCATTCATTTGGTTTTTTTGGTTTAATTTCATTAATTTTGGAGAAAGTTATGGCAATTTTTGTGCAGGTTGCCTGGAACTCTACCTAGGGTTACCAATTTTGGGGGAAATGACATAACTCACTTGTCCATCCTTGAAGATTGATGCAAATTATAGGAAATGTTTGTCTTAGTTTTATTTATAGTTTCACGAAAGCACTTTCCTTAATTATTTGTTTTGCAAAATTTATGAATGACTGTTTGTTTGGTATCTCTATGTATCAGGCTGAAAACCCTAGTGGAAAGACTAAATTTACATTTTGTCCATACAAGAGTGTTAAGAATCATTGTGGAATGTTAAGAGATATATATTAACCCTACACAAACCAAATTCATTACCTAATTCTCTTTGGTCTCAATTTGGGAGACCAAACATAAGTTTCCCACAAGCCTATAAGCCTAATTAGGTCTAATTCCAACCTTAGTAGTCAATATTTGACCATGTATGTACAAAAGATCCCTATCACATTTTGAAGTATGTTTCGTAAGGCAAAAATGGGTATTTGAAACTACTTTTACATTTTTTATGTCATGCCTATACTTTAATTTATGGGGGAGGAACCATGTTTGAAGGTCTACTAGGAGAATTGAAGAATTGTGAGAGAAAACCACAATTGGGTGTTTGTAGAATTGAAGGATTGTGAGAGAAAACCACAATTGGGTGTTTGTAGAAGTAAAGGATTAGTTAGTTGTCAATTTTTTTGTCTACCCTTACTCTTCATAATATTGGTATCATAATCCAAAGGTCTGGGCAAAGAAGGTTTGGATTTTTTGTGTTGTCTTTTTTTTTAACAGGTTGAAGGGAAGAGTCTGGATACCAAAAGACTAGGCTAGGGAAACAGAAGGAGGTGTAAGGTGAGGTATCAAAAAGAAAAGAAGAAGAAAGGTAAAAGAGACTTTCTTTCAAACAGATAATGGATGTGTGGAAGAGAATATTTCATGGATACTTGCAGAGTAAGGAGTTACCACGCAATAAATAAGAGAGAAAGAGAGGAAGGGGAGATAAAGAAGAAAAATAAGAAGAAAAAATAAATAAATGTTTAGAAAGAGATAATAGAGATAAGGAAAGACTTGGAAAATTTTGAAGAAAGAATGAATCTTGAGATGAAATAGCTTCTTGAGAGAGAAAACCAAGAAAATGGTTGGCATTGGCCAGTAAGAAAGAAGGTAAAGTGACCTATAAAAAGATCATTCAGAGGGAAGAAGAAAAGCAAGGACAATAGAACTATAACTTAGAGATTTTTTTTTTATGATGGAAGAGCCTAATACATATAAGAAAGAGGAACAATATGATGATAATAATTCCATTACGACTTAAAATTTTGTTTCTAACAATATTTGTGAGTGTGTGTTTACACGTGTCACAGATGAAAGTGAAGATGGACAAGGGTATAAAGAAAAAGTACAATTGCATACATTTTATAAAGATGATTATAAAAATGTAGCACACTATGGTGAAGAAGATGTTGCAAAAATAATAGAGGTAATGGGTGCATTTTTTGATTTTGTGGGTGAAGAATATTCTCATTCATTGAAAGCATTTCACAAGGGGGTATTGGAGGTTAGGTATGATTTATTTCTTTTAGGAGAGAGTAGTAAAACTGATCAATAATCTATGTTTGAAGTCCTAATGGTTAAAGATAAAAATGGAATCCTAAATGCTCTTGTTGATATTGCAAGATTGAGGGGTGAGAAACCTAAGGTGAAAATTTAAAAAAATCATTAAAGGAGAGAAAGGTACTATTGGCATACATGACATCCATCTAGGAAAAAGGGATCAATTACAAAGTAACAGTGTAGATGGGGGATAGACTTATAGTGACAAGTTCAACTGCCTTTGCCAAGTGTTCAAGAAACCTAAAGTGAAGATGAGGGAAGCATGGAACTGTTCCAAAAAAGACAATTTGTAGAGATTTAAAGACATCAGGCAAGAGATTTCAAACATGGTTTCCTATTTCTACTCTCCATTCAAGTGGAACTTGAATCTTTTCTTCCTTGGGATTATGGTGCAAGAACACACACTGAGTAATGGAGCCTTCAAGGCGGTAAAAGTTTATTATTTGTTAATTGATTTACTATTTTTAATGTAATAAGGTAAATAAGAAGACCCTTTCATGGGTTTTGGAGTCTAATTTAGGGAATTGGAAGAGTGGAAGTGTTTAGTTGCAAAAAAATGTCAATATTGCAAATGTTGTTAAAGTGTACAATATGGAATATGAAGGGTCAATGTTGCACAAAGTGGGAAATTGAACGATTGTAATTGAAAGTTTATTAGTGACTATTGAGGATCTATTGAAATATGTTTAAAAAGTCCTTGTATGGTCAAAAATAAAAGGGGTTTGATGTTTTGTAAAGATTGGAAGTAATAAAGCTCTATTTTCCTGCATTTTCTGAATGCCTCTTTGTTGTTTTCTTGATTGGTACAGATCTATACGGAATTTTTACAAAATTCATATGGTATGGTTGGAAAGATAAATTATTTACCTTTAATTTTATTTTATTTTTTCTTAACTTTTTTAAGTTTGGAGAAATGTATGCCAATTTTAGTGCAGGTTGTCTGGAACTCTACCTAGGTTACTAGTTTTGGGAAAAACAACATAACACACTTGTCCACTATTGAATATTTATATAAATTGGAGGAAATGTTTGTCTTAGGTTTATCTAGAGTCTCATTGAAGTTATTTCATTAGTTATTTGTTTTTCAAAACTTACGAATGACTATTCTGTTATCTCTATGTACCAGGCTGAAACCCTTAGTGGAAAGACTAAATTTGCATTTTATCCTTACAAGAGTGTTAGAAATCATTGTTGAATGTTAAGAGGTGTGTATGAAACCTAAAAAAACAAAATACATTCTTTAATTTCATATGGTATCATTTTTGGAGACCAAACATAAGTTTCCCACAAGCCTACAAGCCTAGGTCTAATTCCAATCGTAGAAGTCAATATTTGACCTTACTTGTAGAAAGGAACCCTATCTCATTTTGAAGTATATTCTGTAAGGGCCTGTCAGAATTAATCTTTCCTTGGTATTTTATATTTAAAAAGATATACCAAGGTCTTGTCTCATATTTGCAATTCCTTTAATAAGGAATTTAGATATTCCTCCTTAAGAGGATTCCTACACATGGCACACACCAAATGTGAATGTGGCACATATAGAGTATGGGAGTTACATGCAAACTCCTCCACTCATCTCTACTTAAGAGATAGTTATCACTCACTTATTATAGTTCTAAGGGGTTCTCACATGGTTCTAAGTTGTTTCTCTCAAGTTGGATTTTCTCTCTCTTCTCTCATTCTCATTCTTGCAATATTGTAATGAGATCTCTCTCTCTCTCTCTCTCAAATTCTTGCCTCATTCATATTTATGCACAAGGGGTTTTTCTTAGTTTTCCCCTTTCAAAAACATTGTCTTGGTGTTGATCTTGAGCTTCTTGGTGCTTTTGGTGAAAGTTCTTGAATCACGATTCTTTAACTTGGTATGGTAAAATTATTCTTGCAACTCTCTCTTGGATTCTTTCTTGTTTCCTTATCTCTATTTATTTTCTTAATATTTATAACATGGTATCAAAGCTAATAATCCTTATTTGAGTATTTGCATGATTTCTCGATCTAACTTTTGTTGCAGATTTTTTTAAAATTTTTTTTGGGTTTGGTCAGTTCATCGCCAAACCCTATTTTTATTGTTTATCTAGACTATAGTTTTTTCCACATCTATCTATACCCTCTGTCGAGCAACCGCAAGGGATTTTTAGTTTGCATATTTTGTCTTTTATCTTTAAATTGATATTTATATATGATCCTAACATGTATTTTCCAACTCTAATCGTTTATGTAGTTTCCAGTTCTACATCTCTGTTTTCTCTTTAATAATCTTTGTTATATCTCTATTTTTTATATTTAATATAAATCTTCATCTAACTTTTCAGTGCAGGTTAATGATTATCTGATATTATATCTCTACTGGTTATATCTTTGTTGGTTGTTTTTCATATCTCTATTTAGCTGCAAGCATTTCAACTTTATTACTCTCTCAGCAAACTTTGTTGAACTATTTCAAGGATTTTGTTATTAGAAATATAAGATTCAGCATGTAATAATCTTCTATTATTTAAAATATCTGCAGGTAATCATCCTTACATATATCTCTACGCAGCCTTTTTTCTTCTCTCCCTGCGCCTTTTACTGCTGCTTTACTCTTCGCAGCTTTTCCCTTATCTCTCCCTTCCCAAGCGCAGCTCCTTAGATGCTCTCTCATTCTCCCTCACTGCCTTACTCCTTCATCCCTCCAGCACTCATTGTTGTTTACCTTCTCCCATGCGCTGCACTCTCCTTCTCCCATGTGTAGCTCCTTCACTCCTCACGCTTCAAAGCCTAGGTGCGTTCCCTTTCTCCCTCTGCGTGCTTGTCTCCCTGCCTTCTAACAACCCAACCATCTCTTCTTGTGTTTCATTTCATATCACTTTCAGTGAATTGTAAGAATCACCTATTTCCTTTGCAGCTCTCCCAAGGAGGATATATCTATTATATATGTGCATTTAGCTCAACCGTTGTGTGGGGAGGTCTCCTTTGGTGTTGGTCCTCTATCATTATTTCTTCATTTAAACCTCTTATCTTCTCTCTTCTTAATCTGCTTATCTTTGTTGTGCGCCTCCTTCACTTAGCAGATTTTTACCTTTGGAGGAAGTCAGTTGCTATCTACGTGCGCAACACTCTGCCACATCTGACAACATCTTCCTCATTTATTTTTTAAATTGCTTCTTTTAAGCATTGTGGGTTATTCTATTTTCTACAGATTATCATTGTTTGTTCAGGATAATTATGTTTTGTTGCAGATTCTTCCATTTTTTTTAAAGTTGTAGGTTAATCATCTTATAACATTTTTTTGTAGGTTACGCATTATCCTCTTTGCAGGGTTCGCTATTGATTATCTATTTATCTTTAGATTCTTCTTCTTTTATTATCAATTCTTATTCATATTTGTTTAATCATTTTAATTCTCTAAGCTTAACTTTTCAAATTAATTTTATTTTTTTAAAAGTTTAAATGATTATATAAAACGTTTCACTTAATATTTTGTAATATCATCTTAAATCCACTTTAAGTATATCCATATAATCTTAATTCATTTGCTAGTTCATTATTTCACTGCAATTAAAATTTGTTTCTTTAGTTTAACAAAAAAATTAAACTTTTTTAATTTTTAAAAAATTCTTCCAATTGTTCATTTATTATTTACATTAAATTCATTTTTTGTGCTCCTTAGCATTATATCTTAAATGTATTTCACTCCATTGGGCTTAATCTCATTATTTAATGTATGTAATTATGTCACATCCTCATTATGAATATTCCTCTTTTGCTGATATTTTAGATCAACAAGAGGATATTATCTCTACCTTTCTTAATGTCATTGTACCTTGTTTTGAATCTCCTAGTCAAGATGTTTGTATTGATCAAAATGATCTTCGTGAATTCTCTAAATTGAGTACTAATCCTATGATTTTTGTGGAGGTCAATGATACTGATGATTATAATAGCTCCACTCTTGATTTTTCATATAATGATGGTTAGGTTTCAAATTTATTTTTTGAAAGTGATGATTGCATTCTGGATTACATACCTGATTTATTTTATGATTGACACTATGATTGTGTTTTACAAAGTTTTACTGATTCAATTCTAGGAGACCCCAATGGTGGGAGCTCTACTAGTGGTTATTGCCTTTTGCAGGCTCTGGTGTTGATCAAGGTCCACCTCTATTTTTTATTGGAAATGAATATAAAAAATGCACAAATGCATCTCAAGAATCTCAATGGTCACTTGAAGATTTGGCCCCCCTCTCCAAGCACCTACAACTTTACATTGAAATAATTAAAGTGCTATCTTCTTAGCAAAGCATCCTATGTACAATTCAATTTCCAAGCACATATCACTCCAAAATCACTTCAAAAAAGAACATGTTGAAGTGACACACAAGTCCCTCTATTGCAAGAGAAATTATCTAGTTGTCGATACCTTAATGAAGACTCTTTCTAAAGAGAGATCTCAAAATCATTGTAAACATTTGGGTTTGATACATATTGATCTCATCTCCCCAAGTAAAGATTAAAGGGGGATGTTAGAATTAATATTTCCTTGGCATTTTATATTTAAAAAGATATACCAAGGTCTTGTCTCATATTTTTAATTCCTTTAATAATGAATTTAGATATTCCTCCTTAAGAGGATTCCTACACATGGCACACACCAAATGTGAATGTGGCACATATAGAGTATGGGAGTTACATGAAAACTCCTCCATCTCTAATTAAGATATGGTTATCACTCACTTCTTAGGGTTATAAGGGGTTCTCACATCATTCTAATTTGTTTCTCTCAAGTTGGATTTCCTCTCTCTTCTCTTATTCTCATTCTTGCAATATTGTAATGAGCTCTCTCTCTCTCTACTTCTCGCCTCATTCATATTTATGCACAAGGGGTTTTTCTTAGTTTTAATCTTCCAAAAACATTGTCTTGGTGTTGATCTTGAGCTTCTTGGTGCTTTTGGTGAAAGTTATTGAATCGACATTCTTTAACTTGGTTATGGTAAAATTCTTCTTGCAACTCTCTCTTGGATTCTTTCCTATTTCCTTATCTCTATTTGTTTTCTTAATATTTCTAACAGGGCCAAATGGGTATCTGAAACTTCTTTTACATTTTTTATTTCATTCCTACACTGTAAGTTATGGGGGAAGAACCATGTTTGAAGGGCTACTAGGAGAATTGAAGGACTGTGAGAGAAAACCACCATTGGGTATTTTTAGAATTTAAGGATTGGTTAGTTGTGAGTATTTTTGTCTACCCCTATTATACATCACACTACTAGCCACTTAATATACCATACCATATCATAACACTTTAAAGACTATTATTTGTAATTCTTAGTTATAAAATTACTCAAGATTTCCCAATTATTGATATCGAAGATTTCATCAGTTAGAAGGACTCTAATACTCTCTTTTCTTGATAATAGATCTTAAAACTTGTTTTTTTCATTAAAGTAATGCAAAATTTTGAAGAAACTAATTTCTCTCCATACAATTTGATATTTCTTAAGAGAATGATTCTAAGTGCCAACAAAGACAATTTCCTTTGCAAATATGATTAATGAATACCTATTTAATTTGCACTCAATTTAAATTTTCAGCTACCTATTTTAATTTGAGTATGATGGTGGATCTGCTAATTTTGGTGTCAAAGAGGTTTCTCATATATTTCATAAGAGAACTAAATTCATTAATGGTTAGAACAAGACATGGGATGTTTATTATGTTACAGGTTTGAGACATAATCTTCTCGATGTTCATCAAATGTATGAAAGGGTTTTGTATGTGAGATAAAAAAAAGGAGACTCTAGAAGACTAGTTATAGAAGGAATAAGAATTGATGACAACATCTATTACCTAAAGGAGAACAAATAAAAAAAATCAATGCCACATAGCAATGAATGGTTTTTATGACACAAAAGGATGGGACACATTAATTTTGACAACATGATGAAAATTATTTATACTCAAGCAATGAGGGATTTACCAAATATTATCAAGCCTCATAATACAATGTGCAAGGAATGTCAAAATATACAAGGACCATATTCAAGAACAAGGATCTTTCTACTACAAAACCTCTGGAGCTAATTTGTACTAGTCTATGAGGACTTACAAGAGAAAGAGGATTGAATAGTGAAATGTATTGAAATTGATGAAAAAATATCAAACCTAAAGCTCCCAAGAATCACCTGCATGCAAACACCTATCACAAAAAGAGAGGATCCAAAAGGCCATGGAGGCCAAAAACAATATATCTATGGAAGAGGAGACATTGTGTGCAAACAATGGAGAAAACCCTCAATGCAATATAATCCTCAAAAAATGAATTACCCACAAAGGTATTTCAAGAAAAAGTGTTGAATGAATAACTCAATAATAGAATGATTACAAAATACAAAGACATCAAACCTTATAAAGGTGGTTGAAACCCTAAAGGGGTGAAGAAACCTAGGTTGCATGATAATAATTAATAAAAGAATTAATTATTATATGCCTAAACGTTAGCTTAAGTGAAATAGAGATAATAAGTGACTTAATAATTAAATCAAGATGATTTAATTAATAAGTGGAATCACTTTATTACTATAACACCCCCTCTTAAGATAAACTTAGGGAGAAGCTAAAATCCTAGAAACAACTACCAAAAATAGGAAATGGGTCTTGGCAATAAGGCCTAATCAGGTACCCAAGTACAAAAATATCTGTAAAGAGGAGAAAAGGAGAAAACCTAGTGGGAAAAACCTCTCTTCGAAAAGAGATGAAGCCTAGTGAAGGACAACAGAAGCCTCCAAACTAGACAATGTCCTAGAAAGTAGGAACAAAGGAAGAACATGTAGAACACCTCTGAAGCATGATGTTGTAAACACTATCAAAAAATAATTGTTGGAACCTCCACTATAATAGAACATGATCAGGTAGAGAATACTATAAATGAATCCTAAAGAGATGATCAATCAAAGATGGAAGGATGCCTCTAAAATAGGAATGAAAGAGTGTCCAAATGGTAAATGATCCATCTCACCAAAATTCATAGGTACCTAGCTACTGCATCTGCCTAGTACATAGGAACAAATATTGAATACATAGATCACTCCATTGAACCAAGGAAGCATTAGAACCAACAGGAGATACCCCCCCCCATTATGCTGAGAAGGGAGAGGCATGAGAGGTACACTGAACTAGACTACCAAGAATAACTGCATGATGAAGAACCAGGAACATAGAATGTGCAATAGAAATTACAAACACATATAAAGGATGGTGTTGTGGAAGGATCACTCTCTTGACACACATCATGAGGCTAATGTCATGGAATTAACACTCAATTGAAAAAGGTAAATCAACCCCCCCCATGACACTTTATAATGTAGTGCAAACTTACAAACAAACACAAAAAAGTCCAAGATCCCAAGCATGCATTAGATGGCACTTTATCTCAGTGTGTTTGCAAACAAGAAAAGAAAAAGAGAAAGATGTATACAATATACAAGAATGATTGAAAGCTAATAAATACATGTAATAGCTAACAAGGAGTCATCCCATGCACATAAAATGATCCCAGGACCTGCAACATCCAAGATATCCACCAAATTATGATAAGCTAAAAACTGAATAAGATGTACCTATAGCAGAATCTGGGTGTGAGACCCATACAAGAAGAAAGAGGATGGAACCAGCTTTCTGACGCCATGCGAAAGTCAAAAAACAAAGTCCAAAGAAGAAAGATAGAGTGATAAAAGTGAAAAAGAGAACCCTAAATTTGACTGGCAAAAAAACCCTACAAGATGAAAAAATCAGAAAACCAAACCTGGAAAATTAGGTTGGGCTCGGAACCAAATTTCCGTTGATATCTTGTTTGGCACAAAAAACCTCTGTATGTTCAAGATATGAGAAAAAAACAAATAGTACCCCTAAAAAAGAAAAAAATGAACCTAGTGGCTCCCTGGTGGCTCTGCGAGTGGAGGTGGCACTATGGTGGTGCGGCGGTGGTGGAAAAGAGTAGCGCCGCTAGTGGAGGTGGTTCACCGAGCGGTGCACGGGCGGAGAGGTGGCGAGCTCCAGGATCAGCTCACTGAGCTCTTGACTCAGTTCACCAAGTTCTGGGCTTGGCTCACCGAGCTATAGGCTCAGCTCACCGAGATCTATGCTCAGCAGCAAGGGTGGGCCCCACATAGCACAAAAACAATTTTTTTTGCCTTTTTTTATGCAAACAAATACATTAAAAAATCATTTTCTCTCTCCTCCATGAAACTGGGTATGGATTTTTGAGATGGCGACAAAATCAAGGCAACACAAAAATCAAGGCAGCATCAAAACCGAGGTGGATTTTTTCCTTGTAAAGTATGCTAAGGGTTGTGCATGCAAACAATAGGGCCCAAATTTCAACTTTGTCCAAATTGGACGTGTCGTATATGAAAATGGGGGTTTTGGGGCATTCTAGACGCAATCGTGAGGTTGGTTTGTGCACACAGTGCTCTAAAAAATATCTCCACCCCAAATCCACACAACTTTTTATAGAAAACCTCTGAAAAAACCATATTAAAAGGCAAGACCAAAAAAAATCTCATGAAGAGAACAAGGGCATGAAAGGGCGGGGCTCTAATACCATATTGGAATTGATGAAAAAATATCAACCCTACAGCTCCTAAGAATCACTTGCATACAAATACATGTCACAGAAAGAGAGGAGCCAAAAGACTATGGAGGCCAAAAATAATAAATTTGTGGAAGAGGAGACATTATGTGCAAATAATGGAGAAAACCCTCAATGCAATATCATCTTCAAAACAATGAATTACCCACAAAGTTATTTCAACCAAAAGTGTTGAATGAATAACTCAAGAATATAATGATTACAAAATACAAAGAGATCAAACCTTATAAAGGTGATTGAAACCCTAAAGGGGTAAAGAAACCTAGGTTGTATGATAATAATTAATAAAAAAAATTAATTATTATATGCCTAAATTTTAGCTTAAGTGAAATAGAGATAATAAGTGACTTAATAATTAAATGAAGATGATTTAATTAGTAAGTGGAATCACTTTATTACTCTAACAAAAGGTACTTTATATTATTTATTAACGATTGATCTAGAATGACATTGGTTACTTTCTTAAAAGAAAAATCAAAAGCCCTAGATAGATTTAATGAGTTCAAATCTATGGTTGAAAATAAAGTAGAAGTTAAGATCAAATGGTTAAGGTCAGATAGAGGTGAATATTTTGCATCAAATGAGTTTGAAAGGTTCTATGAAGGACATGGTATTAGGAGACAAGTGTCTGTACTTATGAATCTAGAATAGAATGGAGTTGGTGAAATAAATAATAAGACTATACATGATATATCTAAGACTATATTGAAAGATGCTAACATGTCTTACATGTATTGGAAATAAGTTATGCATACTTTTATTTATATTCTTAACATAATACAAGTGAGAGTTAATCATTGTATTATGAGTTATGTCATGGAAGACCCCCTACTATTAGATATTTCAAAATATTTTGAAGAAAGTGCTACATCGAAAGAGATGACAAAGATCTCAAAATATTTGAATCAAAATTTGATGAAGGAATTTTTCTTGGATATTCTATAAGAAGCATAGCATATCAATGTCACAACAAGAGATTGAAAAGGATTGTGGAAAGAAAAATTATTAGAGTGAGTGAAGAATGAAATCAAGTTGCTCTGGAATTTAAGATTTTTCAGGTAGAAGATACCCCCTACACTACAAAAGATAAATAATATGATGTAGACAAAGAGTAATTGGAAGTAGAAGAATAGGAATCAGAATAAGCACCCAAGACACCAAAAAAGTATGTTCAAAAAGAACATTCACTAGACCAAATTATTTGAGATATAAAGATATAAAGGAGTTTAGACCTGAAGAAGACTTGCCAAGGAAAGTGAACAATAAATTTTGTGTTTCTTACTTGAGATGGAATGAAATGCCTTTTGTGGAAGCTATCCAAGATGATGAATGGATGAAAGAAATTGAGGAACTAAATTAAATTAAAAAAATAATTATACATGGGAATTAGTGCCTAGACTGATGGACAAGAATGTGATAGGAACAAAGTGGGTGTTCTAGAACAATTTGAATGGAGATGGAGAAGTGACAAGGAACAAGGCTAGATTGTTTGGTAAAGGCTATTTACAAGATGAAGGTATATATTTTGAGGATACTTTTTATCTAGTAGATATGATGGAATCTATTTGAATTTTTATTGCAATTTTTTATTACAAGAACTTTAAGGTGTATCAAATGGATGTCAAGTCAGCTTTTCTGAATGGAGATCTTGAAGTATAAGTTTACATTGAACAACTAGATATTTTTTAATTTTCAAATAGTCTATACATGGTATGAAAACCTAATAAGGATCTATATGGTCTCAATAAAGGTCTCAGAGTTTGGCATACAAGGTTGTACATGTATTTACTACAGTGAGTTCAAGAAAGGTACAATAGATAATAATCTTTATTTTAAGGTTGAAGGTGACAAACTCTTGATATTGGTTTTGTATGTTGATGATATAATTTTTGGTAGAGATGATGATGTGTGTAAGAAGTTTGAAGAAGAGATGCAATAAGAGTTTTTTAATGTCATTTATTTGTGACTTTTCATTCTTTCTTGGTCTTCAAGTTACTCAATTGGATAATGGTATTTATATTTCTCAAACTAAGAATATCAAAGAGATGTAAAATAATTTTGGTATGGATAACAATAAACCAGTCAGTACCCCTATGGTTACTTGTTGTTTGAGAAAGGATGGGGAATCTCCAAAACTGGATCTAACATTTTCTAGTTTTATGATTGGTGGATTGTTTTATTTTACTACTTCAAGACTTGATATTATGCATGAGGTTTCTTTGGTTGCAAGATATCAATATAATCCAAGGTAATCTAGTGCAAAGGTGTTGAAAATAATATTTAGATACTTGAAAGAGACTCTGGATTTTGGTTTGTGGTATGAGAAAGATGGTGATTTATTTTTGAAGTCTTACAAAGATTCTGATTAGGCCATATGTATTAGTGACAAAAGAAGTAATGGTGGTGGTGCATTTTTCTTGGGAGATAGATTGGTCTCTTGGTTGGGTTTAAAATAAGTTTTAGTATCTTTATACATAGTATAAGTAGAGTATATTGTAGTAGCATCATATTGCACTTAATTGATGGTGATAAAGTAGACTCTAAGATATATCAAGGTGTTGTATTATGAGACTATTCCTATTATGTGTGATAATAAAAGTGTAATTTACATTTCAAAGAATGTAGTGATGCATTCAAGAACCAAACACAATTCTATCCAGTATCATTTCCTAAGAGAGAAGGTTGCATAGATAGAAGTTAGATTATAGTATGTACCTATAAAGGATTAGATTGTAGATGTTTTGAATAAGGTACTATCAAAGGATACTTTTGAGTATTGCAAGTCGAATTTAGGGGTTATTTTCCCTCTTAATTATAATTAGATAAAAAAGGTGTTGCAGAATAGTTGATGGTGTTCTTGTTGCAGTGATTAGTATGGTTGGTGGTGTTGTTGTTGTAGATCTATTAATATTGTAGAATTAGTGATATTTTTGTTGTTCTAGTATGGTTGTCATTGATGGAAACATATTATTTAAGCATTTGTTTTTTATGTTATAGATGTGAATTTGTAGATCTATTGGTCCATAAGTTGGCGCTCCGAATGATTGGTGCTCTATAAAATGTATTTCGGTGACATTTTTAGTGATGATCATGTTTGACTAGTCTATAATTCTCTGTTGTTTTAGATATGGTATTATTTGGTTGGTTTTGTATCTTTCAGAGCTTTAATTTTTAATAGTATGTATTTGGGTCATGTTGATTTATTCTGAAGGCATGGTTTCTAACAATATGATTTCTTCTTGAACTTTAACATTTGCAACATATGAATAATATGTGGTTTGCTTGAGGAAGTTTGTGTGTTATGGTCCACTTTCATTCCTCCCCACCACGAGAATGTTTATTCTCAACCTATTTCAAATTGTGTTTTTTTGGTGGACTTGATTTCATATTTTAGATTAATATAAATAAGAGGACTAGTGCGATGGATTGGTAAGTAAGTGGTTGGAAAGAATATCTTGTCAAGTTCTGTGCAAATTTGAGGAAATGAGGTTTGAGAAAAGTGTGTCTATGTTGTTTTTATAGATACCAAAGGCAATGAGCCAAAGCTTTCTTTAAGTATTTGTACTTCAATGGTGGATTTATTTCTCTCTCTTCTTTCTCAAGGTAGTGATACCCTCTAGGAAGTGAGCCCACCCGTAGTGAGCATTCTGGCAATGAGCTGACTTTTGTAAAAATCACCTTAACTAGTGTCATCTTAATCAATGTTTTTATTCATGAGAATAAACTTCTCTATGGGTTTTCCCATATTGGGTTTTCCACATAAAAATCTTGTGTTCATTGTGTATGGTTCATGTGTGTTCTCTTTTATGTTTAGATATGATTTTGGTGAATCATTAAAGAATTAATTTATTGGATCTGGATCTGTGAAAGTGATAAAAATTTAATCTACAACTGATTAACCCCCACCCCTTAGTTTTCTTGGAGATTCTATAATTGGTATCAAATATTTGGTCCTCAAACAGTGAACCTAACCACTTGGGGAGATCTGATGGTTCATAAATATACTATTGCTACCTTTGATAGATATGACTATGATTTATAGAAAGTGAAGATGAGAGGATATATGATTTCTTTAAGCTACAAGACTTGGAAATCTATGGAGAATAAGTATAATATACTGTCAAATGGACCTACTACTCTAGATGAGATCAACACATAAATTAAGAAAATTAAAGAGCAAGGTATGTCATTTATAGTGCATTATCTAAAACTAAATTAGTGAAGGTTGTTACATTAGTTTTTTCTTATGAAGCTTAGGAAAAACTTAAAAACAACTATGAAGGAAATAATACTGTTAAATTAGCTAAGATGTAGATTGCCAAAGGTAGATATGAGAACTTGATGATTAAAGAATGAGAATATATAGCAAGCTACTTTCAAAAAATGGGGATGTTGTAAAGGAGATCAAAAATAGTGGAAACACTCTAGATATAAGGATGTGATAGATAAAATTTTGAGGACTCTACCAAAAAGATACAATGACAAGGTTTCAAAAATTGAAGAAACTTGATCTAGCAAAACTCACCAGAGAACAATTGTTTGGAACTCTAAGCACATTCAAAATGAGAAAGTTTATAAAAGAAAACCCAAATCTGAGACTACTTACAAAGAGATAGTAGTTGATGAAGAACCAAATGATGAAAACACAGATGACATGGAAACAAACTTTGTAAGAAGCTTGAAGAAAGGAACTACTAAGTATAAAGGTATCATACATCTTAAATGTTTTAGGTGTGGAAAAGTTGGTCATATTGCTACTAGATGTCTAGAAAAAGGGACAAGAAAAAAACTAAAATTCAATAAGAAGGCCTATTATGTTAATAAAGATATTGGAATCTCATATGATTATCTAGTAGAAGGTAACTATTTGTTTTATGTTGAAGAAGTTGAACCTAAAACTAAGATTATTGTTTGCAAAATAGATGTCAACTATGATAAACGAAATACTACTATCAATAAGACAGTAAATCTATCTAAGTGCAACCCAATGAAGAATACAAATATCAAATGAAGTTAAAAAAAAACTTTACCTTCACCTACTCTTTGCAGCTTGTCTCCATTGTCCTCCTAGCTTTGATTTCTTGATGTTCGATTTCTCAGAATTCCAATGAAGCTCCTTAGCCAAGATGTCACCAAAGTGTGGAGATTTGAGTGAATGTAATGCAAAAATGCAACTAAATGGATGATGGAATGGTGTGCAAATGCTTGAATGTTTGAATGTGATTTGCTTGAATGCTTTGAATATGATTTCTTGATTACCTATTAGATCACAAAATGGGAATGAGGCTCCTTTTATAGGATTTTGGAGGACCTAAGCCTAGGTGGCACGATCCTAGGGTGGAGGTTGAAAGGTGGAAGAACCTAGGGTTACTATTGATTTGGTTGAAGGGGTTAAGAGAAAGGGGGATATAGTTGGAATGTGAGAGGAAGAATAGGGAGGATGTTCCTCCTACATTGACATAGAGGAGAAGAAGGTGGAAGGGAAAGACACATGTCAAGTGTCTCACAAAGACCATGGAGA
>MU224188.1:1260158-1274257 GCA_018584345.1 Thuja plicata | reverse complement strand
AATAAATATTTAATTAATTCATCAAGTCAATATTAATTAAATAATAAATATTTAATTAATTTATTAATCAATGAAGCCATTTTTAAGTGTATACATTTTGCCCCTCTTTGAAATAATGTGCTGGTCACATTGTTTCAAAGAAAAATTTAGCTTTTTGCCCCTACCCCAGACAATGTTGTGAAATAGATGTCATATGCCCCCTCGAGAGATTGATTGACAAACTTGATGATTTTGCCCATTTTTTTATTATTATTATTTTATTTTATTTTAGTTTTGACGGAATGTTCAATCAATCTGACGAAAAGAATCAGAAGAAAGTGGGAAAGAAATGGGGTGAAATGGAATGATATTGATAGGTAGGGTTCACATGGAAAACAAAATGGGTCTACAAGCTATATATAGGGTCATAGGGTCCACAATAAGCTCATTATGCACACTTGTCATTTGGAGACTGGAGTTTGTAGAGAGAGAAGAGGAGAGTTGAAAAGATGTCATTCCCACTTGTAGACCATCGCTTCAAGAGGGTCAGACGCTTCTAGAGGTCGTCAGATTCTAGAGAGCTGGTAGGTGATCTATCCAAGTTTGTCAATTTGATTGGATTATGCATGTTAGATAGGATTTGTAGCATATTTAGTGTAGATTTAACCATAGGTTTAGATTAGAATTTTTTTTGTTTTTGGTCTGAAAATGGATGCGCAGTTGCGGCGCATCAATGCGTAGCAATAGAGGATGTTTGTGAAATAGCTGTGCATCCATTTGGGGATCCAGTGCATACATCAAAAGAGATATATGATGCTACGTATATGTTGAGAAAATTAGCGCATCCATTAAAACTGTGCAAACACGAGGGGGTTCTGTGCAAGCATGTTGCTATGTTGCGCATATGTCAACTATGCAATCATGTGTCTGTGCTACACATTTATGAAAAGGTGAAATTTGGATAAGTCAAATTAGGTCAAACTTGATAGAGATAAGCCTATAGGATCTGACATTGGACGTTGATCGATTGGATGTCAAGATAGGCAATGTTGTTGCATGGTCGCTAGTAAACCTGTCTTGATTGGTAGATAATTGATAGAAATCATCTGTTGATACATGTGATAAACATCTTTTTGATTGATTGATAGATAGAATAGATAGATCAGCTAGATCAGAATCTGATAGTTTGATTTGTTGGTTGTTGATAATAGGAGGATATTACGAACGTCCTAATGTCATGGGAGAGATATCCCATTACACAGAGTCTGAGATCGGCTCTATCAGAGACTGATAGGGTATTGATAAGAGCCACTGGCTTATATCATATCATCCACACGCCTGAGATTTAGGCGAGTCTAGGTATGCTGACAGTGCTGGCAAAGAGATGGCACTAAGAGACGAGTACATTTCATTTTCTAACAGGCGAGATGACCATGACTTTGGAGGATGTGTATCGCATCCTTTGACTACCCATTACCGGAGAGCTAGTGTAGTATGACCGACACAGTGGTTTGACGGAGTGCAGAGGAGTATTCAGTGATGAGGACATTGATGAGGCCGAGATCAATTGGGAGGACATGGCAGCATTGTATGAGCCTCTGCCCATTGTATTAGCTAGAGAAATCATAGGATACATCTGTCCTAACCAGAGATCACATGGTTTTGCAGTTGGATGGGGGCAGACACTACAGAGGATGATGGATGAGGGGACCCATTTTGCTTGGGGATTTTTCTTATTAGCCCATTTATATCATGATCTTCATCAGATGGTGTACCATGGGGGTGCATCTTTATCAACAGGGGTTACTCTACTTCATGTGTGGGCATGGGAACATATTGCCATCACATAGCCCATAGCTCTTAGATTTTGGGGCATTGGATAGCCCTATGTATTTCTTTATGCATCGATCCAGTCTCAGCGTAAGCTGGGACATTTAGAGTTTTGGAGATACATTTTTGATACTGTTCACATTGTGATATGGAGGCCCTACCTAGATTGTGAGCCTTGGGAGGATGAGCATCAGCTCAGATATTGTTTTGAGTCATGGTGGCTAATAGGGAGGACTCCCTATATCATAGAGAGACAGATGGTGAGCCAGGTTTTTTGATAGTTTGACCGAATTCAGGGGATGCCCCATGGAGTGACAGAGTTTGCATATACACATCAAGAGAGGTGAGACTGGGGACCTATGGTGTCATTTGAGATTATGAGGTAGGATTTTTTAGACATGCCCTTCTAGGCGTGGTCGATGAGATAGGGGGTTGTAGACCCAGGTATGAAGGCTGAGTATGAAAGGTATATGAGGGATCACCCAGTCCCCAGATTGACAGAACCTGCTGAGAGGCCACCACAGAGAGACCTAGGGGATGGAGGCCGAGGTCGGGGACGAGGCCGAGGTGGAGGTAGAGGTGATGATGATGATGGGGGAGAGGACAGTGGTGATTCTCCCGACAAAGGGAGGGGTAGGGGAGGTCCCAGGATGAGAGGTGGAGGTGCACAACCACAGGGTTTGATGCCACCTCCAGCACAGAGACCAGTAGGTGCACCGAGACGGCCACTAGTGCAGGCACATGTACAGATACATGTATAGATACCATTACAGCCATAGGTACAAGTACAACCATAGTTACCAGTATAGGTACATGCATAGGCATATGTATAGGCACATGCACAGCCACAGGTACATGTACAGGCATAGGATGAGGAAGATAGGATATTGGGTCAGTAGAGAGTGGTACAGGGCCTCCAGATAGAGGAGGATGAGCCTATGGTTGATGTTGAAGATGATGTTGAGATGGCGTAGGAGGAGATGTCAGAGATGGATGTTGGGGAGTAGGATCCCTATATACAGAGAGCCACAACAGATGAGGAGGAGATAGATGTCGATGCAGTGCTAGTTAGACTAGCCATGCTACAGGTACAAGATGATCGTGTCCCCGTACTAGAGAGATAGGTGGAGATGTTGGAGGAGGAGGTCGTAGAGGTCAGACAGGAGAGGGATACCACCATAGAGAAGTTATGGGAAGCAGAGACTTTACTTGATGAGATGGAGTCTATGTAGTCATTGGGTCCTCATGCAGAGAGCTTGCGGTTGATGATGAGGGCTGGTAGGGAGATCACCTACTAGAGAGAGGCCTACAGACAGGTGGTTCTATGGGATCAGTGGATAGGGAGCTTCAAAGAGAGTTCATATGGAGTGAGGAAAGAATCTCATTAGAGACATGGGTCACAGGGTAGTGGAGGCACATCATCACACCCACCCAGACCACCACCAGGTTTTAGGGTTTCATCAGGTGCAGGACCTTCCATTGCAGCACACAAAAATTGATAAACAGAGTCTAGGGGTAGTGGTTCTTAGCATTTTGATATATAATTTGTATTATATGGCTTCATTGTATCATTTATTGCAAACTTGATGGACACTTTATGGACACATGATTATTATATGAGATATCCTTGGACATTTTGGACATGTTATTTTTTGTTTTATGGACTCTTGATGATGGAATTTCTATAAGACATGATTCAATGATGCTTACTTCTATGATGCATAGCTTATGATGATTTATATATATGTGGATACTGACATATGCAGGATGTGATGAATGATTTTGATTATGCACTTTACTGTATGACTAGTAATGATCATGTTTTATTTCTATGTGGATGCAAAATGATTATGATTATTCTCATGATGATTAATGTTATATGGATGTATTGCGACTAAATAAATGAATAGTGAATAATGATAATGAAATTAATGGAAAACAAAATGATAATAGATGAATGATATGTTATAATGATATAAAATGAAATGTATAGTAATGGTAATAATGTAATGACCTATATTGTGATGAAATGACAACTTATGATAAATACAATGAATTTAGGACATACATGCAAATATGAATGGTTATATGCAAATGAACAACCCTAAAAACTAATGATGTACCTAATGAACTATGATAAATGCTATTGTTTTGTTATCCAAAATGTCCTCAATTTTAAACAACCATGCATCTAACACAAGAAGAACAAACAAAGTGAACAAGGTGACCTAAACAAGATATCCTACAAAATATTATAAAAGGAACACTTCAATGATCTATTTTAAATGCAATGAAAAATTATTATCTCCACAACTTCAAAAACATCTTAAAAATTCATAAATTTTGGAATTTGATTTTCATCATTGAGCTCGTTATGTTGCAATAAAATGCAAGAATCATGGTATAATTAAACCAGGATGACTTGAGCACTTCTTGCATGGAGTTTAATATAGAAAAATTGACAAGCATCTAGGTATAATTGAACCGAGATTACCTGAGTTTTGTTTGCATAACAGACAAGGAATATCCCCCCCTCCATCGGGGAAAAAATATTTGGAGTCGAGGTATGTGTGGCGCATCACCATCAATAGCATTCATATAACAACATGTTTTATAATGTTGTTAATGCTTATGAAATGGATGAAGGCTCTTATGCATAGACACCCCAATTATTTGTACCTTTGACTTCATTGGAAAATATCCCACAAACGGAAATCAAAGAAAAAATCTTGTTCCATCCCAGCTATCCTACTCAATGACATATTTGGAGTTGTTAAGCTCATGTCAAATATATCCTGGAATAACATAGGAAACATGATGACAAATGAAATCTAGATATGAATGCATAATCTTATTACAAATCATCCTAACATGCGTGTCATGAATATACATTTCTTTGCCAAAAGATAGTGTTGGGTTTGTTGATCAGTTTTATTGATAATGATGTTGTTGCAAATGTATAGTTAAACAGTCATATTTTGAAAGATATGTCACAGGTTATGAATCATGATTAGAATAGCATTATGTAAGAACCATTGATTGTGTTTTCTTGTCTAGTCAAAAATACTCTATTCTATCCTCTAAGAGTCGTGACTATCATAGATCCACTTATCAAACTAGGTCAAGGACACACTCCCCCAGCTAGGTGATGGACGAACTTATTATGGGTGAAGAAAGACACACTGGACTAGGGTGAAGACCAAGATAGTAGAGCAAGCTATGATGGGGTTTTATTGGGGATTTATACAATGGGTAGGAATCACAGATTGGCTATTTTATTATGATATGTACAAGGCAAATAGTGACTATGAGAGCCACTTTATTTTTGGTATATACAAATGGGACAAGATGCTAGAATAATCCTAATAGAGGGAGGAGCTAACTTTTTCGCAAGTGGCACCTAATTCCAGGTTTTCACCACATACTTTTATTGCAATTTTCTTGTGATTTTTTTATTTTTTTGATTTTTTTGATTTATTTTTAACATATCCCTTGCACTGGGATCTCATGCATAAAATTTATTTAGGTGGATGTTTTTAAGAGGCTCATCCAAAGGATCTCCCTTAGATGTTAACAACTGATAGGCTCCTGAACCATAGGCCACTGTAATCACAAAAGGACCTAACCAATTGGGCTCAAACTTTCCCTTCTTCTGACGATGCTGCTGGTTTTTGGGATTCTCTCGAAGGACTAGATCACCCACCTGAAATTCTCTGGGTTTCACTTTACTATTATATTGACAAGACATACTTTGCTGATAGACTTTCAAATGATCAAAGGCTCGTTGATGGCATTCATTCAGTAATTCTAATTCAGTTAGCCGTGCAAATCTATACTAGTCATCTAGAATCAAATCTTTCAGGGACACTTGAAGAGAAGGTAACTTGACCTCAAGGGGCAGGACAGCTTCAGACCCATAAATAAGGGAATATGGCATGGCACCGGTTGGAGTACAGATGGAAGTATGATAGGCCCATAGGGAAGGGTTCAACTGGACATGCCAGTCACAGCCAACATCATTGACAGTCTTTTGAAGAATTTTGACAATATTTTTATTAGACGCCTCAGCTTGGCCATTACCCTGGGGGTAATAAATAGTGGAATAACGGTGGTTGATATGGAATTTGGTGCATAGTTCATCTATATCTTAATTTTGAAACTGTTTCCCATGATTTGTAATGAGGTGCATAGGGATGCTATATCGGCAAATGATTTAGTTAAAGATAAACATAGAAACTTGTTTGCCTGTGGCGGTGATCAAGGGAACAACTTCAATCCACTTGGTAAAATACTCAGTGGTGGTTATAATGTACTTATGTTTGTTGGAAGATGGAGGGTGAATTGCACCCATGAGGTCGATTCCCCACTAGCTAAATGAAAATGTAGTTGTAACAGGATGAAGTTGTTGTGCCGGTGCATGAATAAGATTCCCATGTATTTGACATTTCTTGCATTTCTGAGCAAAGTGAAAAGAATTTGTTTCCATAGTAGTCCAATAATAACCCATACACATGAGCTTCTTAGCCAAGGAAGGACCACTTGAATGTGTTCCACAAATACCCTCATGTACATCTTGTAAGGCATTTTGAGCTTCATCATGTTCAAGACATCATAAGAGAGTACCGTTAAGACCCCGCCGATACAGGGTGTCGGATATTAGGAGATAGCGGGAGGTTTGGTAGATGAAGGTTCACTTTTGGTTTTTGGATAGGTTGGGGGGAAGGATATTGTCTTTTAGATAGGAATATATTTTTCCATAGGTAGGGGAATCTTGTCCGATAATATGACATATGATACGTGTATCAGGATCATCGTATGCAGGATAAGTCAAAGATTCCACTAAGAAATCAAAGCGGGCTTTTGTATCTTCCGCATCAAATAGAGAAGCAATTATTTCCATAGCATCTGTAGCCTTTTTTTTATGCCATGGAATTTTCTCAAAGGTGATGATTGAAAAATATTTTTTAAAGTCATCTACCATGTGCTTATATGGTAACAACTTGTCATCCTTAGTCTGATATTCATCATTAACCTAATTGATTATTAACTAGGAGTCTCCGTAGACAATCAACTCAGTCAATTTCCATTACAGAGCCATCTTCAACCTGATCATCAATGGTTCATACTCAGCTACATTATTTGTACAAGGAAAAATTAATTTGTAGGACTTTGGTATGGTATATCCTTGTGGTGTAACAAATAATACGCCAGCACCTGAACCATGCTGAGTATAGGATCCATCAAAATATATCCTCCAAGTTTGTGTAGATAATGTCAGGATGTGTGCATCTGGAAATTGTGTATGTATAGGATGATCATCCGTTAGTGGTGCCTTAGCCAATTGATCAGCAATTACTTTCCCTTTAATAGCCTTCCTTTCCACATATTTAATATCAAATTCACTAAGTAACATGACCCACTTAGCCAACCTTCCTGTTAATGTAGTCTTGCTCAAAAGATACTTCAAAGGATCAATCTTTGTAACAAGCTTGATGGAATGAGAAAACATGTAATGCCACCACTTTTGTGAAGCAAAGACCACTGCTAGACATGCACACTCGATTGGTGAATAATTGAGCTCATATCCAACAAGGGTGTGACTTATATAATATATAGCCTTCTCTTTTCCCTCTTGATCTTGTTGGGCGAAAAGGGCACCGAGCGAGACTTCTGTAGCTGAAATATAAAGCAAGAGAGGCTTTCCTAGAATTGGTGACATAAGAGTGGGAGGAGTGGCTAAGTATTTCTTGATCTTAGTGAAAGATTCTTCACACTTATCATCCCATTTTAATAAGATGTTTTTATGTAACAGATGTTGAAAAGGATGACTTTTGTCCGCTAATTGAGAGACAAATCTTCTGATTGACTGAAGGCGCCCTTGAAGAGATCTCAATTGACTGATATTCATAGGTGAAGCCATTTCCATGATTTCCTTGACCTTTTTTGGATCTACCTCTATGCCCTTAGCTAAAACAATATATCCTAACAGTTTGCCTGATGTAACCCCGAATGCACACTTCTTTGGATTTAGTCTTATCTGATTTCTTTCCATTCGGGTGAATATCCTATCCAACATTCTTAGATGACCTTCTCTATTCTTGGATTTGGCTAAGATATCATCAACATAATATTCCATTGTGGTATGCATCATGTTGTGAAAGATTATGATCATAGCCCTTTGATAGGTAGCACCAGCATTTTTAAGCCCAAAAGGCATCACATTCCAGCAGTATGTGCCCCAAGGACATGTAAAAGCAGTCTTTTCCTACTCTTCCGGTGTAATCTTGATCTGGTTATACCCAGAAAACCCATCCATTAAGGATAACATCTCGTGCCTGGCTGTTAAATCAACTATAATATCAATGTTGGGAAAAGTAAAATCATCTTTGGGACAAGCTTTGTTGAGATCTTGAAAATCTATGCAAATCTTGATGGACTTTTCTGGCTTGGACACTGGTACAATATTGGAGATCTAATCAGCATAATCAATAGATTGAATGAAACCCACATCCAACAATTTTTTAAATTCTTCTTTGACCATGAGTGCAATGTGAGGATGCATTTTCCTGAGTTTTTTCTTTACAGGTTTGACCCCAGGTGCAATGGAAAAATGATGCATAATAAGATGAGGATCTAGCCTAGGCATATTAGCATAAGACCAAGCAAAATTAATCTTTTGCTCTTTGAAAAACTGTGAAAAGGCTTCTTTTTCTGTCTCTGTTAAGGATGCAGCTATCTTCAGAATGCGTGGTGAATCCTCTATTCCAACGTTAAGAGGTAATGTTTTTTCAATAAGTATAGCAGACTACTCTTGATACATATAGTTGGGGAGAGCATCAATCCTTCCATCTTCAGTCACCTTAAAGAGGTTTTCACCCTTAGATACCTCTTTTCTTTTTACTTTTTTAGGATCTAACATTGCCACTGATTTGTTTTCACCATTAGATCTATTTGCTATTTTCATATTTTTATGACTGAAAGGATTGGCACCCTCTCTAAAGTAAGCTATGTCATTGAGTTCTATTGGGAATCCTGATTTATGATTTCCTGACAGTAGATGATCTGTGATTCCAAGATAGTCAATAATAGCATCATCATTATGGAAAATGTCAAGTTTGGGACAATTGGGAGAATCCCAAGCGATAATTTCAGGGTGGACAAGGGGTATTGGATCATTTGGTTCAGTCTCAAAGGATGAGATGGTGTTGATAGAAAATTTCTCAAGTTTTATGATTGTGTCGGAAAGGTCTATTTCCATACTCTCATTCGAGTCGCCTCTCTCAAGATAACTCTCACTTTCCTCACAATCACCAAGATTAGTATCATGTGAATCTAATCCTAGTGGTTCCATCCTTGGACTCTTCTTCTCATGAAAATTGTTACCATAGGCATGAACTTCATCAACTTCCATATCCTCAGTATAATCAGAGAATGAATCCCATTCATAAGTATGAGAATCATCATCATCATTATTATTTCTAAGTCAGTTAATGATGTCTTGTGCTATCTTTTTCTTTGTTGGATCTACATACATGCCATTTTTCCAAAATTGTAATTCAGGAGCCATAGAAATTTTGTAAAAAGGTTCAACCTTTTCTTTTCCTTTAGATTCCTTTGGTCCTTCTCCCTTGTATCCTAATCCATTGGTGTCTCTTTGATAATTCATATTTTTTAGAATTGTTTTTATGACGCTCTCTCTTTGCAACCCTATAGGTCCACTTCCTACAGGTCCACTTCCTTGATATCCCATCTTTTGCAACAAAGTATATCTTGTGCCATATATATCTGGTGATATAGGCTCATGCTTTTCATCCTCTAGATTTTTATAATGGTTTAGCAAATGATTAGCATTACGCTCAACTACCTCTTTTGATATAGTGCCCCCACTTACAAATGTGCCAAAAACAAGGGTAGAAGGACCTTCTGATTGTTGTTTGGTGATCAAGGATTTCCCATATGAATTAGGAGATAAGGGTAACTTCATGATACACAAAGTTTTTCCCAAAGTTTATTCTCCCATACCTTGTTCATTTATGTCTACCTTGATTTCATGGGATTTAGAAGTTGATGCTTCATTACTGGGATCTATGGGTGTTGGTGGAGACGATCCAATCTGATTATAGGGCACCAAAGATTTAGTTGTTGGATTTATGGTGTTGCAATATTGAAAAGGATTTGGATCTCCTTTGATGGTTACATCTTGACCATTATATGGAAACTTCAAGCATTGATGATATGTTGATGGTACAGCTTGCATAGAATGAATCCAAGGTTGCCCTAAAAGAATTTTATATGCCAAATCCATATCCAAGACTTGACAAAGCATGTCTCTAACCACAGGACCAACTCTGATAGGAAGTACAACAGACCCCTTGGATGACATTTCCTCCTTGTCATAAGCTTTGATGGTTTTCTTCTTTGGAGCGATAGCATTTTTAGAAATCCCAAAGCAAGGACTAGCTTTAGAGTGCATATATTCAAACCAGCTCCTCCATCTATTAGCGCTCTTTTAATTTTATGATTTTGTATAATGCCTTCTATATGGAGTGGAGTATTGTGTGGTTGATTGATGGCTAGATCATCATCCTCAGTGAAGGATAGATAATGGGGGGTTGTCAAATGTCCCACCATAGCCTTGAATTAGTCTTGATCTAGATTGGTTGGAACATTAGTTTTGAGGAGAGATTTCTCAAGAATATCCTTGTGCGAAGGTGACAGACGCAAAATCTCTAGTGTGGATATCTGGGATGGTGTTTTCTTTAATTGCTCAAAAAGTTTGTATTGGTTGTAAACATTGGGCATAGACTTTGGAACATAGACAGCCTTGGTTTAGGTGGTGTTAGGTTTAGATGGAACCCCTTAAAGAGTAACCTTAGACTAGGCTCGAGTTGTGACATTAGCTGGTTGACTCTTTTCTTTGATGGAAATCACATTGACATAGGATTGAGAAGGATGGCATTCAGAAATTTGATTTATATAGCTATAGGAGGAGGAATTGTAGTTAGCATGGTTATCACCTTTAGCATTGGATGAGTTCCCTTTCTCATGTTCAGGAAGTGGATCTTTGAAAGCAGTATGCGACTCGTTAGAGGTGTGTCCATCAACACTGATTTCTTTGTTGTCAATCAAATATTGGATGGCATGCTTGAGCCTTTGAAATTTATTGGATTTATGACCTTTTCCTCTATGAAATTAACAGTAATCATTGTGTGCGACTTCAATACATGTAGCACAAAACTCACAAATGTGGTCTTGTGGATCCGAATTCCCTTTATATTTATCAAGTTTTGGTACCTCAAAATGAGGAGGGAATGGAATCATAGCCAAATTCTTTTCAAAAGGATAGGGACATATATCCTCCAAAGATTATTTCTTAGTGGATGTTCCCATTTGCATGTCACGCATTTGTTGTTGTAGCAATTGGAGTTGTTGCATGACAGGATCCAAAGATAATGGAGGTCTTTGGGTATCTTGGAAAGTACTATGTTGTTTGTCTTCCTTTGTCCCATGAGTATGTGTCTCTTGGGAACCACTAAGTTTTTCTTGATCATTTGTGTTTGGTGGTTCTACAAGATCTGTGACATCAAAACCACTAGGTAATTTTTCTCCTTGTTGAGCAAGCATGAGGAAGTACATTTCCTTGTCTATATCTAGGATTCTTTCCATGACATTATAGAACTTGGCATCTTGCATGGCATCTCTAATTTCTTGATTGGTGGATTCATGTTCTGATGAAAAGATTGAGGTTGTCTTGGACCAAGGTTTTTCCTCATGGGTATTACCTCCTTCCATTATATCTACGGATTCTAGATCAATGGTCTATTTAAGTTTCTGGGAGTGAGTTTGAACCATAAATGGTGAAAGATGAAATAGATGAAGATGTGAAGATAGACGAGAGAGGAGGAAATAGATGCAAAAGTGTTGAGCTAGATAGCATAACTGGATAATCTAAGTCAATAGGAGGTATAGATATCACTATGATATGACAAAGAAGAACCAAGAGAGAGAGAGAGAGAGAGTGACCTAGGTAAGTTTTGATGAAAGATGATAGATCCTAATATGATGAAAACTCACAAAAGTCACAATTTGAAAATAAAGGTAGTATCCCAACACTTGGATGTATATTTGGAAGATTTAGGAATGTTTTAGAAAATATTCGATGAAAGCAAGAAGATGAAAAATGGTCAAACTAAAGATCAAAAGGTTTGCTAAAATTGAATATTTTTCCAGAATCACACTGAAGACAGAAATGGGTATCTAAAAAGGTAGTTTTGAAATCTTGAAGATCTATGCAAGTACTCACTATGATGAATGCACAGGAATAAATGCATAGGAAGTTTGAAAAAATGCGCAACAAAACTGGACAAATGTGCAGGATCTGCTTTTTGGAGTTTTTGACAATTTTGACTTTGAAATTTTGAAAAAAAAATTTGTTTGTTTTTGCATTTTTTGTAATTCTCAGATATTTTTGGCAAATTGGAAATGTATACACACACACACGCACGCAAGACATAAATGAACTTATCTAAATCAGTATGAATGCACAAACATGCTTACAAATCTTAAGGTCGACAAGGATGATATCTACTGAATCCCCACTTGGATAATAAAATCTAGCCATGCAATTCAAAGCAGATAGCCTAGGAACTTGGAGGCACGGGCTCCTCCTTACAGTGCACTCAATTCTCTGGCACACCAAGTTCCAAATTCAATGGGTCATTACTTCCCAAAGAATTGCTATCTCTACTATGAACTGTGAGTAATGTGGGGTGTCTTCACAAGTTGGGCTACCCATTACACCAGTAAATAGAAGGGTTTGTGGCCACTAAACAAAAGCTTGTAGTAAGGACATTCGTTCAAGTGGTTTTGATCAAGTCATTATCCCGAATAAGGGGGCTCTCCCAATCCTTTCAAAGCAAGGTTTTCACCTTAACAATATAGGGACTTTAATACACCACAAGGGTACTAGAGGAGATTTTGGTTGCCACAACAAATTCACACTTGTCCATTGTGAGACTAGTCTCAATGACATTTTTTGTATACCAGTTTGGATGGGCTTGGCTTTAGCCTGTTATAGGTTGGGTCATTCCTTGGGGTGAGTACCTCTTTTCCCACCAAAGACCACCCTCTAAAGTTTATAACAGTTTCTCTTACACCCAAGGTCCACGAATGGCGAGGGGAGAGGATACATTGTTATAAACTAGGATTACAATTAAGCTATAAAGTACGAAACAATAAACAGTTGTTAAACTAAAGAAGACACGTGAAACTAAAAAACATGTCGTATTTTAAAGCCCAAATGAAGATTATGGTTTATTTTGCTAACCCTTAGGAACCTGAAAGAAAACCATTAATAATTTGAAATTTGGGGTCTTTAGATTAACGACCTGCAAAACAGCCTAAAAGATACCAGAACAAACAGAAACCTATTAAGTTGATTAGTCAAAACCAAACAAAAATAAAAAATAGAGTACTACAGATGAAAATATGGATGCGTAGAAATAGTGAATGTATGCGCTTGAACAGAGGGTAAATGTGCAAAAACTTCAAATGTGCATAAACAGTCTATGAATGCATAGTTTTAATGGATAAATGTGCACTTTCAACAAATGTGCAACATAAATTAATGAATGCACAGAAATCGTGGACGGATGCGCAGGTATGCCTTTAGAATTTTTCACACAGGAAAACTAGAAAAATATGTCAATTTGTGGGGTTAGGCCCCACGGTGGGCGCCAAAAATGTATGCAAAATAAATGTCAACTATGATAAACAAAATACTACTATCAATAAGCCAGTAAATCTATCTAAGTGCAACCCAATGAAGAATACAAATATCAAATGAAGTAAAAAAAAAAACTTTACCTTCACCTACTCTTTGCAGCTTGTCTCCATTGTCCTCCTAGCTTTGATTTCTTGATGTTTGAGCTCTCAGAATTCCAATGAAGCTCCTTAGCCAAGATGTCACCAAAGTGTGGAGATTTGAGTGAATGTGATGCAAAAATGAAACTAAATGGATGATGGAATGGTGTGGAAATGCTTGAATGTTTGAATTTTATTTGCTTGAATTCTTTGAATATGATTTCTTGATTACCTATTAGATCACAAAAGAGGAATGAGGCTCCTTTTATAGGATTTTGGAGGACCTAAGCCTAGGTGGCACGATCCTAGGGTGGAGATTGAAAAGTGGAAGATCCTAGGGTTACTATTGACTTGGTTGAAGGGGTTGAGAGAAAGGGGGATATAGTTGGAATGTGAGAGGAAGAATAGGGAGGATGTTCCTCCTACAT
>MU224188.1:1221241-1260099 GCA_018584345.1 Thuja plicata | reverse complement strand
TGGAGAGGAAAGAGGAAGGACTTATTCCTCATGAGGACTCTTGGTACAAGTGTCCCATGAGTCATCTTGGACTCTTAGAGGTGGCTTGAGAAGCTCCTTAGGAATAGGGATTGCTTCTTGACTTGGTCTAGGGGAAGGCATGTGGTCATGAGACCAAGTCTTATGAGACAACATAGCCCTTAAGAATAGGAAATGTGTGGGTGAGGATAATGATTAATTATCAATTATTAATAATTAATTATTTTAGCCAAGATGATGTGTCAGGTGACTAGGTTCATGATGTGGACTAGGGGACTTAGTCATCTTTAGTGATTGTGTATTTAATTAAATCACTTTTAATAAGACTAATTTAGAAGACTTGGGATAAGAAGAATAGACTATAGTAAATGTATTAAATAAATTAAAATAATTTACTTAATAAATAGAAGAAATAAACATTAATTAAATAATGAATATTTAATTAATTCATCCAGTTAATATTAATTAAATAATAAATATTTAATTAATTTATTAATCAACGAAGCCATTTTTATGTGTATACAATTATTAATATGACATCTCTAGAAAGTAATAATGAAATTGTTGCATTACATGCTAGAAAAGATAATAATGAATGGTTAATTGGCATTTGTTTCAAAAATCATATGACTTGTGATAAAGTAAGTTTGTAAAACTTGAAAAATATGATGGTGGTTTTGTTAGATTTGGAGATTATTAGTCTCAGCAGATTGTTGGAATAGGTTCTATTTATTTTGACAGAAAATATAATACCGACAATGTGTACTATGTGAAAGGTTTACATCATAATAGTTTAAGTGTTGGAAAAATGTGTGAAATGGTTACAATGTTGTCTTTCAAGATGGTGGTTTTGAAATCCATAAGAGATCCATAATTTTTATTATTGTAGGTAAAAAGATGAGTAAATGTGTATCAATTAGATGTTTCTACAAGGCATTGCTTGCTATCACAAATTGATGAAATTTGGTTATGGAATCAAAGGATGTGTCACATCAACTTTGAAAATTTCATGAAGATTAGTTTGACAAGATCAGTAAGAGATATACCAAGGTTAACCAATCTAGATAGTATTTTTTGTAGACAATCTCAAGTGGGAAAATAGATGAAGTTCTTTTGCTATCGTTTTGTTGGATTTGGTGTACACAAACTTATGTGGCCCAACTAGAATAAAGAGACTAAAAGTTGAAAGGTATTTCATGCTCTTAATTAATGATCATTCTAGAATGAATTGGGTTACATTATTAAGAGAAAATTCTAAAGCATTCAAAAGATTCAAGGTATTCAAAACTAGAGTTGAAAATGAAGTTGATAGAAAAATTAAATGATTAAGATCTAGTAAAGAAGGAGAATTTTTTAGTGATGAATTTAACATATTTTGTGAGATACATGGGATTATAAGAAATTCATCTTCTCCAAGGACACCCCAGAAAAATGGTGTTGTAGAGAGAATGCATCAGACTGTACAAGAGGTGGTAAGGACTATGATCAAACAAGAAAATATACTGGAAGTGCATTGGAAGGAAGCTATACATATGGAAATATACACTCTTAATCGTGTCATGTTCTGGAAGAAGTATGGTAAGACTTCATATGAACTATGGTATGGAAGGATTCCAATTGTAAAGTACTTCAGATTTTTTGGAAGAAAATATTACATTCATAGAGATGAAGAGAATCTTGGAAAATTTGATAGCAGAGTAGATGAAGGCATATTTTTAGGATGCTCTACAATAAGCAATGCATACCATTATTACAAAAAGAGACTAAAAAAATTATTTAAAGTGAAAATATAAGAGTTGACAAAAAAATTTCAAAGGATTCAGGTATACAAGAAGAATATGAATCTAATGAGTCTACTGGAAGAGAAGATGAAGAAAATAATAAAGAAGAAGATAAGCAGAAAAAAACTCAATATGCTATGGCATATGTATCTAAAATACCAAAGTATGTTCAAAGGAATCACTCATAAAACTGTATAATTGTAGATAAGAACAAACGAGTCATTACTAGAGGAAAAACTGTTGAAAAATAAGTTTTATTATGTTTGATTTTTTAGATTGAACCTAAGACAGTTGAAGAAGCCTACTTTGAAAAAAAATGGATGAAGGCAATGAAATAATAATTGGATCGGGTTGAAAAAAATCAAACTTGGGAACTTGTTCCCAAACTAGAAGATGAAAATTTTATTGGAACAAAGTGGGTTTTCTAGAATAAAATGGATGTGGATGGACGAGTTGTGAGAAACAAGATAAGATTAGTAGGCAAAGGGTATATTCAAGTTGAGGGAATTGATTTTGAAGAATTTTTTTCTCATGTTTCTCAAATGGAAGCTATTAAGATATTTTTGGAATTTTTTTTCTTTTATGGATTTCAAAATCTATCAGATGGATGTAAAGTTAGCATTTTTAAACAAAGAGCTAAAAGAAGAATTTTACATTGAACAATCAAAAGGAATTAAGTTTCCACATGGTCCAAATATTATTTGCAAACTAAAGAAGGCTTTGCATGGGTTGAATAAAACTCCTAGAGCTTGGTATGGGAGATTGGATAAGTATTTAATAGATCAAAACTTTTGAAAAGGTTATACTAATAGAAATTACTATTTTAAAATTAAATCAGAAACGTTCCTAGGGGTTGTTGTTTATGTGGATGAATTAACATATGGAGGAACTACTGATATGTGTAAGAAATTTTCTAGTTGTTGGAATAATGGAATGGTGTGTACTAAGATGGGAGGGGTGAATCAATACCCTTAAAAATTTTTATCAATTAACCCTTAGTAATATTTCCTTGCATTACCGACCATATTGCTTTTCTACCTTATGCATGCAATATCATAACATAAATGTAATTTCATGTAAACATTCATAGAAACATTCATGAAACTTAGTTACACATAATACAAGAATTGGTAACACAAAAAACCCCTGTTAGAAGGTAAAAACTGTAGTGGGGATGAAACCTCACTATCTACAAAATGGAAGGTGTCGGTTAAGGCTACAAGTGTGATCACTTCTGATGATCTTACACTATTAGGAGTAACATGTTAAACTTATTAAGTCTACTCTGTTAAGATATTTTAACAACACTATTAAGTGTGCACTCGGTTAAGAGATTTGCAATAAGGGTCTTAAGTCCACCTTCTTAAAGGATTTCTTATATTTGCTACAATTGTTAGAGAGTAGTCAAAAATACTTATTGACCTGATAGTATGCAATCTTCAATTTCTAAATATAGATCCATTAAATTCACAAAATTATGTATCACCTATAGTGATTGATTAATACCTCTGTTCTTCTTGGTAGCCTTGAATCTTGTTCTTCATAACTGAATTATTATTTTTTATGTCCTTCTGAATGAAACTCTCTATTTGATCAATAGATGTTCTCTGCGACTACAATCATCATCTTCTTGATTGACTATACATCTATATATAAAAATGTTTTGACCTAATTATGTTTCACACTTTACAATAAAAACTCTATGATCAAAGGTTTACAACATGACCTTGATCTCCTAGTTTGCATGTTTACAATCAGTTAAATTGATTAAAACTATTACTTATGCTTTACTTGATCCTCAAGAAATGGTTTTATAGCTAAGAACAAAGCTATTTGTAAGACTAAAGTGTTTTAGCTGACATGTATCTTAGATTCACTTTTCTCGGGAATAAAATTGTCTCTCGGTTAGACTAATGCTCGGTGATGTCTTTGTAGACATACTACTCTCGGGTTACTCTATGAACTATCTGTTGGTGATAATTCTTTTGTTGTTCACTAATTTTGGTGATCACTACATTAAGACATTTTTGGTGACCATTGCACTTGTCTATTTCAGTGTCCTCTGCATTTGACTATTTTGGTGTCTATTGTGCTTGACTGAATGTTGTCACTTAGTGATCATGTAACCAACAATCCAAAAATTATTTCCTTGTATACTAATGACAATCTTATTATCCTTTAGGATTATCAATCTCCCCCTTTGGCATTAGTATCAAAAATTGATGTGTAAATTGATATGTTCAGTATATACACCTAGTATTTACCTTGTTAATGACTCCCCCTATGTTCATGCCTCGATATAGTGTATGTATATGTTTTGTCCTTTGTGCATTTCCTTCTTTGTATTTTGACTTGTTTTTCCCTTTTGTATATTTTCCCCCTTTGATGTGTATACATATATATTCCCCTTTACATATATTTTCCCCCTTTTTTGAAAATAATGACAAAGGTGTAGTACTTACAGCTTGTCAAATATGCAGGTATGGGATTTTTTAATGTCTATCATCTTCTTCTCTCATTGCCCTTTGATTTTCTCTAGGGTCATGTATGGAAAAGTAATTCTAGCGTGAATTTCATATATACTCTCAGTAACTGACATCTCTTGGGTGGAAATTAATGTCTTTGCCAAAGTCGTGTTTCAATGGCAGTGTGAGATTCGGGAGTAACATAGCTTGAAGCTCGGTTACCACATCTCTAATTTTTCTTTCATCCGTTTTTATTTCAAGTTTCAACCTTTTTAATTCTACAATATTTTCATAATGCAATTTGAATGCATTTTCCTTGTTTGTGAGACTTTGTGCACTAGCTTTAAGATCTTCATCTATTTTAGCTATCTTTTCACTATGCTCGGTAGCAAAATGCTCTAATGTGCAAAAATTTTAACTAATTTGACTACTTTTGATATTATTGGATCCAATGTAGTAATTAGCTCAGAAAGTTTTACCTTGTTTTTTTCCACTTCTTGGCTGATTTTCTCTGTAAGCTTGCATTGACATTTTTCTTCTGCACGTTCTTCAATCACCTTGTTAGCTTCCACATTCTATGATGTAATAACTTTAGTGAGAACTACTAATTGATCAAGTGTTGGTTCATTTTGATCAATTTGAGTATTGGGTACTATCTGCAATAATATTTCTTTTGTATTATTCAGGACTTGTGAATTTTTGTGCTCCTTTTTGAGCTTCTCCTGTATTGCCTTCCTTTTGCAAAGTTCTCCATACTTGGTCAGTGACTCTAGATCCAATGTTCTAGGATCATAGTCAGGTATGTCAATGATTTCTTCAAGTGTTACCAGTGCTTTTATTTTCTTCTTCTTCTTTGGAATTGTACTTGAAGTATGCGAATGAAGAATTATGGCAAGAGCCTCCTCTTTCTCTATTGATTTTGGTGATTTCCCGAGAGCTATGGTGCCTTTGATATGCTTCTTGGTATGAACATTTTGGTTGGTAGTAGACATCTCTACATCAATATTATCTTTTTATGCATCCTTTTCTTCTTTTCATTGGTTCACATTCCTCGGTTTGAGGCTTTCTTTTTTGATAAGTCCTCATAGTACCTTTCTTTATCAGTGGTGAGTCTGCCTCTTTTGTTGTTTTTCTTCTGGTCCTTGATGTAGCTATTACATTTTTAACCTTTTCTTTCTTGGTTGGTGGTGCATCTAACTCAGTAGACTTGGGGTCACTTGATTCTTTACCTTCACCAATGGGTGACTGTCCCTTGATGACATATTGTTCCAATTCTTTATCATCTACCAAAAGTTTCTTTTGAAGAGTATTTATGATTTTAGTCTTCTTTCAGTCTATCTTCTTCACAACTAATCTTGTCTTGATTATAGACTTGGCTTCTTCATATGTTCCAAATCTGCTCAATGATTTGTCCATTGCTTCATTTAGCAGGGCTTCAATAGCATTTGTAGCTTGATCAATGTTGATGTCATAATCCAATGGTGGTAACCATGATGTTCTCAGTACAACTGGTTTGATTAGCATGGTATCGGTGTCCACTAGGAAACATATGTCAACTTTATATTTTTCCACCAGTTGTGCAGGGATTCTCATTCTCTTCTGCATTCTATCCTTGAAAGTGGTGAAGTATGCATCCATTATTGATGTGAAGTTGTCCCCTAGTGACTTAATGAATTTACTAATTTGTGCAGTTATTGGTCAGTTTGTCTCCCAAGTGACATTACCAACTGATGGGAAGAAAATTTGAAAGTAGAAGAATGTGCACATAAGGACAGAACCAATTACATGTATTAGATCTAGCTGATCTAATAGTTCTCATATTCTCCTCTAGTTACTTCAGTAGCAGCTCAGATAAGTCCAGTTGAAGTCCCATCTTCACAATCTCATAAGCAGTGTCAACTGCTCCACATGTTATGTTGTTTATTCGGCTAGCTTGGAATACCTTGTATCCAATTACACATGCACCAAACTTCATCTCAAGGTTGGTGATTGAATTAAATTTTAAACCTTTTTCGTCCCATATTGCACCAGTTAACTTTTCAATCTCAAAATGAAAAGGATGCTTTAGGGATTCGCCCTTGTCGGTTACTGGATAACCTTTTACAGTGTGAATCACATCCTTTGTGATATATTTTTCTTTCATCTAGCCACATTTTTCTATCATGTACCCGAATAAGTACAATTCGTATCCACTTGATATTGAACTCTTTTGGTAACATTAGGGAATTGTTTAACCCTTTCACCTCAATGTGCTTGTGTTCATCTTTAAGGTTTCCATCTTCACAAAGCTTCTGGTAAGATTCTTCAATCTCCAGATCTCCAATCTAGCAACACCCTAGGAGGGATGCTTGAGAATGCTCCCTTGTCATCAGGTTGTGAAGAAACTTCAGGGAAAAACTTATAGTTGGGATCTTCATAGGTTGTGTTCTTGATTAGGTTGATCTTCTTGTCCTTTAAGTTCTTGATCTTTGAGACTCACGATGTGGTTGCCATTTTTCATGAAATTAGGGCTTCTCTATAGACAAAATGTGTGCTCGGTAAGTCTTGGTACTTACGTGATATTCATTGTGGATGCTATGAATCTATTAGAGTAGCATTTGAATCTACTGTGAATTGATCTACAATCTTGTTGCTCTTGGTCATTTGTCTTTTCTTTGATGTTTTTGTTAGTAATAACTGAGAGGGGGAGGTGAATCAGTGGCCTCAAAAACTTATCCTTAATCTAACCACCATTCAAATAAACCTCAGATTATTATGTCCCTACAAGATGCATGCCATAAAATACTTATAATGATTAACTATCTGTCAGTTTTTCTTGTCTATCCTTATTCTTCATGATTACCGATAAGCAGTATAACTATTTACCGAAATACAATAAATATGCAGAGTATACCAATAAATCTAGAAATGCATATGTGAAATGTAAAATAGTAAAGTAATAAACCATACACACATAACACATGGATTTTAATGTGGAAACCCTATTAAGGAAAAAACCACTTGGACCAGTACCCCAAATTTTCACTCTTCTGAAGTGAGCCCTGTTAGGAGCCAACCCTGTTAAAGGTTACAAACACACTATTAAGTGTGACCTTGTTAGAGGATTTTACACATATAGGTTGTCACTTAGTATTGGGCATCTAATGCTACCATCCTTGAATTAGCCTCTCTCTTAGACTGTCAATAGGCATCGGGCATATCCAATGCTACTTTTATGAATCAACCTTTTTGGCACTACTTGGGATGTACCTCAATATATAGAAGACTGTTAAGTCCTGCTCTATCAAGAGACTTGATGCTTCAATGGTTAAACTGAAACAAAATGACCTATTTCTAATGCAAATTGAATTGTATATTTTTAGATCTATTTAAGTACATTACCTCTCTGATCAATGTATCAATTCAATTCTTTTGTGCTCCATACTTTCTACTCTGTGATGTTGTGCTCACTATTTGTCAGTGTCTGTAGAATTCCTTAGCTCTCCTTCAGCTTGATTGATTAGTACTACATGAATTTGTTCTAAATTAGTTTCTTCTTAGCATCCTCTTTCTATTCACTCCCCTTAATCCCTTTTCATGTTATGCAAAAATGAATTAAACTTGTCTCTTATATAGACATGATATTCACTGTTTCTTGATTCTTGATTCTTGGCGTGAAAAACAATCCAGCCAATTTGATTTAAAGCATAACTCCTAATTTATCTTGTAGTTATATTTATGCCAAATATACAAATCTTCTTTAAATCAATCACTTAACTCTGTTCAAGTAAAAAAAAGAAAACAACCAGTTAAGTCTATCTTTAGCTCTTGCTAGCTAGATATTTTGTCATTTTCTGAACTCTCTGTTCCGTCAGTCAACTCTTCAGTTAGTCATCAGAAACAACTGCTATTTCCGTCGATGTGACTTTAGTTAGCTTTGGGATCTACATCCATTGGGAAACTCTACTTTTAGCTCATCAGGCATCTTGTGGTTTTGCTTCTTACGGCAACATTGTCTTCTGCTCATCAGGTATCACTGTGACTTTTCTTCTTTGCCTTTACTGATGGTGTGCACTCCGTCGGTGTTATCTATCACTTAGTGAATACTTGAATTTTATACATTTCTAAAAGCATAACCTTTGTTCCATTGATTCTCTGAAGTCTTTGGCATTTTGTACATGATTATACAGATGATATCAAGTTGACATCAATGAAAATACAAATCATTAACTGATTTAATACCTTGCATTATCTTCAACTTAACATTGTCAAACATTTAATCAATTACATGTCATCAATCTCTCCCTTTGGCATTTATGGAAACAAAATTATATTATCACACTATACTATTCTTAATATAATATGAAATACAATTTATTGAGATTCATCAAACTATGAAATAGTTTGTTTTGATAACCGATAAAAATGTATGACTGCCGGTAAGATCTATTTTAGCTTAGATTTGATTCTTGCAGCTCTCTATGTTTCTTTTTCTGATGTTGTGTGTCTTCTCCTTGTGTTAATATCTTTCTTTTGATTTTTATTCACATTTTATGTCTTTCTCTCTTGTAAGCAACTCTTCCTTTGTATTAAATCCTTCATACAAACTCTCTCCCTATGGATATGATCTCTCCCTATTGGAGTAATCTGATAATGGTTAATCTTTCTTCTTTTTATGAAGACTGTGATAATGTGAATAAACTCTCTCCCTTTGAAAGAAATGCCAAAAAAATATCTCACAGATATCTGACATTAATGTCAACTGATCTTTTCTCTCCATCCATAATATATTCCTTGAATTTCCCTTATTCATGAGTAATACATCAATATGCTCTGGTGCTCGGTTCTGATATATACCTATCTGTATATAGATGTAGCTTTGAAATTCTTCTCTTTTCTTGCATCAACATGAATGATATTCTGATAATAAGTAGGTTGATGCAGCCTTTAGTCTTTTACTAACTGGTAGACAAGTTTTTGACCCCTAGTCTCTTTCTCAAGTACTCAAACATATCCTTGGGTAGTGGCTTGGTGAAGATACCGGCCAATTGTTCTTTTGATTACACATACTCAAGTATCACCTCTTTTTCTTGAACTTGTTCTCTCAAGTAATGATACTTGATGGCAATATGTTTAGTCTTTGCATGCATGACTGGATTCTTGGAAATGTTTATTGCACTAGTGTTATCACAATAGATAATCATTGGTTCTAAGATCTTCATATGCATGCCTTCCAACAACTATTTGATCCATGCAATATTGAGCAATTTGCAGCAGCAGCAACATACTCTGCTTTTGTAGTAGACTGAGAGATGCATCCTTGCTTCTTTCTAATCCATGTGACAAGTTTGTCACCCATAAATAATGCTCGTCCAATTGTGATCTTTCGGTCATCAAGATTTCCAGCCCAATCAGCATTGGTAAACACTTTTAGTTCAAATTTTCCTTCTCTTCTATACCACAAGCCAAATTCCTCAGGATTCTTTAAATATCTTAGAATTCTTTTTACAACAGTAATATGTGATTCCCTGGGGTTAGTAGAAAATCTAGCAATAGTTCCCACTGCATGTGCAATATTTGGTCTAGTGTGTACAACATACATGATTTTCCCAATCATTGATCTATACAAAGTCTGATTTATCTCCATTGTCTTGTCCTCCTTTGTCATCTTACATCCAGTAGCCATCGGTGTTCCAATTGATTTGGATTCTTCCATCTTGAATTTTTTTAGGACCTTTTTGATGTACTTGGACTGTGTAATGAAAATACCTTCTCCTTATTGCATGATCTGGAGACCAAGAAAGGACTTGATCTCACCAAACATAAACACCTAAAATTCTTTGCTCATCTCACTAGAAAATTATTTTCATAGCATATCATTTCCTCCAAATATGATTTCATCAACAAATATTTCAGCAATCAGGGTGTTAGCATCAGTATCTTCTTTTAAATAAAGATTACTATTTTCACTAGTCCTTACAAATCCAATACTTATTAGATAGGAATGAAGTAGTTCATACCAAGCTCTTGGAGCTTGTTTCAATCCATACAAGGCTTTGTGAACTCTACATACCATGTCCTTATTGTCTGGATCAACAAATCCTTCTGGTTGTTCAATTTATACCTCTTCTTCAAGTATTCCATTTAGGAATGCTGACTTGACATCCATTTGGTATACCTTGAATCCTTTATGTGCATCATAAGAAATCAATATTCTTACTCCTTCTAGCCTAGCAATAGGTGCAAAGGTTTCTCCATAGTCTATACCTTCATCTTGTGCATACCCCTTACATACTAGTCTTTCTTTGTTCCTTGTGACTTCTCCATTCTCATTCAGCTTATTCCTGAATATCCATTTTGTACCGATGAAATTCTTGTCATCTAGTCTTGGCACAAGTGACCATGTTTTGTTCTTCTCAATCTTCTCAATCTCATCATTCATAGCACTTATCTATTCCTCATTATCTAGTGCAGTATTGACAGATTTTGGATCAAAATCACAAATTAAACAATTTGAGTTTAAAGACTTACTTCTTGTTCTTGTACCAACTTTCTTATCTCCTATGATCTAGACCTCTAGATGGTTCCTTCTTACATATCTTGCAAGTACAAGTACAGTTCTTTGTCTATCAGCTTGATCATTATTTTGATCTTCATTTTTGTTCTTCATCACCTTGCACATCATCTTGATCATTATCCTAACCGTTGGTATTTGTAGCCTGATGCTCGGGAGAAATGATTTTTAGCTCAGGGACTCTACATTGTTGGTAGGGTAGAGTGTCAGGTTCCTCATTGTAAGTGAACTTATTGTAGTCCTCTGGTTCATTAGTGCTTTCTTGTTCATTCTTCTCTGCAAATTCATCTATCTTTACATTTGCACTTTCAATAATTTTGTTAGAGGCTTTGTTTAGACATTTGTAAGCCTTTCTCTTGGTAGAATACCCTAGAAAAATTCCTTCATCACTCTTGGAGTCAAGTTTTCCATTTCTATCATCTTTTAAGATATAACATTGACTGCCAAAAATTTTGAAATAACTCACATTGGGTGTGTATCCATACCATAGCTCATAAGGTGTCTTCTCGGTGTCTTTATTCAATTGTACTTTGTTTAGTGTGTAAACAGCAGTACTGATAGCTTCCCTCCAAAATATTTTGATGATGCCTTTTTCTATCATCAGTGTTCTAGAACAATCAATTATTGATCTGTTCCTTCTCTCAAAAATCCCATTTTTTTGTGGCGTTCTTGGTGCAGAAACTTGTCTTTTTATACCATGCTCCTTACAAAAGTTAGTGAATTCATCTGATATAAACTCACCTCCTCTATCTGATCTCAAACATGTTAGATCCATACCACTTTTTTTCTCTACCATAGCCTTATACCATTTAAACATCTTGAATGCTTCAGATTTATCTTTTAGAAACATAACTGTCATCATTCTAGAGTAATCATCAACAAAGAGAATAAATTATCCATCTCCATAATAACTCTTTTTCCTCATGGGTCCACATAAATCAGTATGGACTAATTCTATAATTGCATCAGATGTATGGGTTTTTCTTTTGAGACTAGACTTTGTCATTTTACCTTTTTGACAGTTTTTACACATGATGTTGTCAGGCTTGGTCATTCTCGGTAAGCCTCTGCCATTTCTCTTTTTGCTAATTTTCATCATGTTGTCAAAGTTCACATGACATAGTCTTTTGTGCCATAACCATATGTCTTCATTTGTAGCAATCAAACAAGTGGAGTTAGTATCATTTAGATAGAATAAGTTACCTTTTGTCTACTCACTAGTACTAATCAGATTTCTAGATTTGTTGAAGATCTTTGCCTTTTTATTTTCAAATGCTACTTTGTGACCTAAATTATTCAACTGAGAAACACTCAATAGATTATAATTCCATTTACCCAATAAGAATTCTCACACTTTTTCTGGCTATTCAACATTATTGTTCCTCTACCTTCAACTGGACAAGGTGTGTCATTTCCCATTCTTACTGATCCACCCTTGTAGTATTCAAAAGTCTCAAAAAATTTCTTATCACTGGTCATATAATGAGTGCAGCCACTATCTATGATCCAAACATCATTTTTTCTAATTTTAGATATGAGAGTTGTTTCTACATACCTTTCTTCATCATCATCTGAATCATCCTTTACAGCCACAAACACCATCTCAATGTCTTTGTCAGATTTGGTGTCAGTATCATCATCCTTGCATTTTTCTAGGTGACTAACCTTCTTTCCTTTGTCCTTATAGTCTCGGGTATCTCTTCTTTCTGATTGTCGATAGCTTTTGTAATCACCTTTGTCACACTTTTTTTCAAAATATCTATCATTATTGTTGTCATCCTTTCTTCTATTAGTACATCTTGCAAAAAAATTTCCAATCTCTTTGCAATTAAAACAAACAAGTGGTAATTTACCATTGCCTCTCTGCATTCTTCTAGCCATAAGTGCTTCTATTTCATCAAGATCATCTTCTTCACTATCACTATCACTATCTTTTCTCATAGTGTTTTTGTGACTTGATTTACTTATTCTCACAGAAGTTTTGAATGCAGACTCTATGTTTGGTAAGACACTATTATCAAAGTTATTCATCTCAAATGAAATCAGTCTTCCAATTAAGCTATCTAGAGTAACATTGCTATTTTCTACTTCTCTCATTTCTTGAATGGCAGACACTCTAATAGAATAATTAGGCAGTAAGGTTCTTAGAATTTTACTTACCACTGTATCTTCTTCCAGTATACCTCTGACTCCTCTGATAGCATTGACTAATTCTTTAATTCTTGTGTTGTACTAAGTGATGTTTTCTCCTTATTTCATTTTGAGATCATCAAAATTTCCTCTAAGGCTTTTTTCCTTGGCTCTCAAAACATTTTTGTCACCACCATGCACAAGCTTCAATTTGTCCCACATCTTCTTTGCATTTTTGCATTCTTTGAAATCTTCAAATTCAGCATCAGAGAGTGAGGAAGCAAGCTCTATCATCATGCCATTATGTTCATGCTTCTCTCTCATTTGTTCAACTAATGGTGCTCTTGTGGGAAACACATATTCAGTTTCAAGGAATTGAGTAACATCATTACCAATACCTGATAAGTGAAGTCTTATCCTGCTTTGCCATGAAGCAAAATTATCTTTGTTCAACTTGGGCACATCTTGTATGTTCATCTTGTGATCTTTGACCTAGGTCTTGAAACCTCCCTTCTAAGCACACAAGCTCTGATACCAATTTTTATTAATAACTGAGAGGGGGGTGAATCAATGGCCTCAAAAAATTATCCTTAATCTAACCACCATTCAAACAAACCTCAAATTATGATGTCCCTACAAGATGCATGCCATGAAATACTTATAATGATCAATTGTCTGTCGGTATTCCTTGTCTATCCTTATTCTCCTTGATTATCGATAAGCAGTATAACTATTTACCGAAATATAGTAAATATGCAGAGTATACCGATAAATCCAGAAATACATATGTGAAATGTAAAATAGTAAAGTAATAAACCATACACACATAACACATGGATTTTAACGTGGAAACCCTATTAAGAAAAAACCACTAGGACCGGTACCCCAAATTTTCACTCTTTTGAAGTGAGCCCTATTAGGAGCCAACCCTGTTAAAGGTTACAAACACACTATTAAGTGTGACCTTGTTAGAGAATTTTACACATATAGTTTGTCACTTAGTATCAGGCATCTAATGCTGCCATCCTTGAATCAGCCTCTCTCTTAGACTACCAATAGGCATCGGGCATATCCAATGCTACTTTCATGAATCAACCTTTTTGGCACTCCTGGGGATGTACCTCAATATATAGAAGACTATTAAGTCTTGCTCTATCAAGAGACTTGATGCTTGAATGGTTAAACTGAAACAAAATGACATGTTTTTAATGCAACTTGATTTGCAGATTTTCAGATCTATTTAAGTACATTACCTCTCTGATCAATGTATCAATTCAATTCTTTTGTGCTCCATACTTTCTTCTCTATGATGTTGTGCTCACTATTCATCAGTGTCTATAGAATTCCTTAGCTCTCCTTCAGCTTGATTGATTAGTACTACATGAAGTTGTTCTTCATCAATTTCTTCTTAGCATCCTCTTTCTATTCACTCCCCTTAATCCCTTTTCATGTTATGCAAAAATGAATTAAACTTGTCTCTTATATAGACATGATATTCACTATTTCTTGATTCTTGGCATGAAAAACAATCTAGCCAATTTGACTTAAAGCATAACTCCTGATTTATCTCGTAGTTATCTTTACGCCAACTGTACAAATCTTCTTTAAATCAATCACTTAACTCTGGTCGAGTAAAACAAAGAAAACAACCCGTTAAGTCTATCTTTAGCTCTTTCCATCTAGATATTTTATCATTTTCTGAGCTCTCTATTCTATTGGTCAACTCTTCAGTTAGTCATTGGTTGCAACTGCCAGTTCTGTCAGTGTGACTTTAGTTAGCTTTAGGATCTCCGTCCGTCAGGCAACTCTACTTTTAGTTCATCAGGCATCCTATGGTTTTTCTTTGTCAGGCAACATTGTCTTTTTCTCATTAGGTATCACTGTGACTTTTCTTCTTTTCCTTTACCGATGGTGTGCACTCCGTCGGTATTATCTGTCACATAGTGAATACTTGACTTTTATGCATTGTTGAAAGCATAACCTTTATTCCATTGATTCTCTGAAGTCTTTAGAATTTTGTACATGATCGTATAGATGATATCAAGTTGACATAAATGAAAATACAAACCATTAACTAATTTAATGCCTTGCATTATCTTCAACTTAACATTGTCAAAAATTCAATCAGTTACATGTCATCAGTTTTCTCTTTTTCGCTTGGTGAATGAATGAGCTCTTTGTTGCCCTATTTATAGAAAATAACCTAAGTGGTGCATTTAATGCTTCAACTACCACTCAGTGAAACAAAGATGCTCGGGTATCATACCAAATTCTTCATCCTCAGTGAGTATACAATGCTCGGGGTAAGTGACAACTTAGTTTTACTTTTCACATGTTCACTGACGATGCTCGGTATGTAGCGAAGACTTGAGTGTCTTTCATATGTTTACCGATAGTGCTCAGTTTACATTGACAACTTGGTTGTTTTTTCATATGTATACTGATGATGCTCATTATGTATTGACTGAAAAAACTAGATTCACAAAGTCATAACAAGTAATACCATAGTGCATCTTCATTCATGCTAATTTGGCATATTATCAATGAATATAGGAACTGATGCAAAATATAGCTTTGTTTAGTGCAGTTCCATACTTACTTCTATTTCTTAAGTGGGGGTGGTGGAATCACCTAATCCATTAGATGAGGTGTCACCTATTGTATTGCTTGGTCTAGCATTATCATTATTCAAAGCTTTCCTCCACATTTGATTTCTCACTCTCCTGATGTCTTCAATGGTATTCCCATTAGCAAAAGTGCTTATCTGTCACTCGGTCTCTTTAGTATTTTCTTAGATGATATAATTTATGATAGTGTAAGCATTCCATTCCAAATTTAGTCCATCTTCTAGACCTTCTTACCCCTTTCCTCATGTAGTTAGCAACAATATACCCATTGATGAGCCTATTTTACTGTCTTTATTATATTAGTCCTTGCACTCTATTTTCAAGTATTATTAGAACAATTGTGAACTTTAAGTCAGTTGAACTTTTCTTAAGTACAAAAAAGAACCATTAAGCCATGGGTGGAATAGATATGTCATATTACGCTAGTATTATATATATGTTGTAGTATTTCATATAATAATCTGAATGTGTGTTCTAACATCTGGATTAATTTGATAAGCTGCTTGCATGAATATCTTTTTCATATTAACTAATCTCGCTAGGGAGTAGGAGTCGCTGGGAGTGGTCAACAACATTGAAGGAGGACGTAAAGACCAGCTTCGTGCAGATAAGCCATCATGGAAACAAAAGACATGACTGTTGCAAATCAGGAGCCATTGTTTCAGAGATGCATAAATATAGATTTGCTATATTCCCTTCGTATTACCAGCATGTTGACTTGATTGACCAGACTTCATTTGTGCACGTCATGGGCCATTGTGCTTCCTATTCTCTTTCTTTGGCATGGTTTTAGTTAGTTATTTCCTTTTCTATTTTGAATAAAGAAGTCAATCCTCTATTTATAGGGAGGAGACTATTTGTTTGTAAGTTTGGATTTTTGGAAGGAGAACAATGTTCTGATTGTATCTTGTTTAGCAAGTTCATTTTCAACTTGATGTCTTATTTTTCATGTAACCAGTTTTGAAAGATAATAAGGTAGCTTTTGGTTCATATTCTATGTTCATAGATTAGAAGAAGCCAACCAAGGGGGCCCACTTGGTAGGTGGATTAGAGTAGAAGTAGAATAGATTTACTTCCTGCATTTCCAGTATTCTAGATATAAGATTACAGTTTCTTCCTACAGCATTGTACTTCGTTAATGTTCCTGCAGCACCTGCAAGGATAGCTTTAGTGAATGCTCTAGGTTGAAAGAATAGATTTCAGTAGAAGTTTTCAAGTTGTAGCATTCATTTTAGTAAGGACTAAGTGTTTTTCCCTTCCTACAGCCCTAGTATAGATTCCTTTCATGTATTTTACTTTCCTGTAGCATAGGTAGATTGGCTCCTTAAGGAACTTAATGCACATAACATGATGTACCATTTCAATTATACGTCCCTGGGTTTACAAACTAAATGCACCTCATGGTGGGGGAAGTGATCCTTAGATTGAATGCATTATTCCTAAGAGAGGCTTTGGGAATGATTAATAAGCACCTATTGTGAGGCGGTTCATTTTTGGCACCGTTGTCGGGGATGGTGTCAAGCTAAGAAACATTTTTGAGTCTTTTAGTTAGTTTAATGATTTGTGGTCCTAAGTTTACTTCACCAGTGTGAAGAATTCATTTGCATGCATTGAAAGGGAAGAAGAAGAGATGAATATGGAAGATTTCTTCTAGGAGAACCTACAAATTTGAATGAGCAAGCTGAAAAAGTTGAGTTGTCTTTTGTTTATGCAAGTCTCGAGTTTCCTGCAGCACCTACTGCTAGAGAGATATTTTAACATAAGTGGTTTTCGGCCTTTTGCTAAAATCTTGGCCATCTTTCTTGATAATTCTGACCCAAACACACCTTCTAATAACAATCTTGTGGCTAATGTTCCTTTCCAATAGCATGTACCACCCCTGATACTTCCAATAATGGCACACCGTACTTTCCCATTTCCTCTGCCAAGCTTTATAAACAATGCAAACCTCAAGAATATACCCTCAACTGCACTTACAAAATTTTATAAGCTGGTAACCAAAGAACTTGACACCTGTTTGTTTGAGTTTGACATCCTCTGTCATAGATTTGACTATAACACTGATGCCCACAAACTCAAACTGTTTCCAACAACACTGAAAGAGTCAGCCTTATGGTGGTTCATGGGATTAGGAGCAAATGCAGCAAGCACATGGGATGAGATGCAGACCCTATTTCCAGAGAAATACAAAGAATATTGCAAGGGGAGTGACCCAAGGGGAGATGAGATTTTTAGAATATCACAGAAGGAGGATGAAACTTTGGAGGACTATGTTTCACGTTTTGTATACACCATGCAGAAGAATCCTCAACATGTTCTGGTGGAGGATTCACAAAAACTAGTTTTCTTGAGAGGAGTGAATGACAGCTGTCTAGAAGCATTAGACCTCATGGCTGGTGGGGACATATCCCAATCCTCTTGGGATGATCTCAAGAAAATCTATCTCAACTACTCCAGATCAACTGGGAAGAAAGACAGAGGATATCAGTCTACAACAATTAAAGGGAGTAGTTCAGGCGTTTCTAAGTTGGAGATATCTAACTTGCTAGCAGATTTCAAGAAAGACATCATTAATAATGTTGCCACACATCTCGACACCATGACTTCCAAGAAGAAACATGTAGATGTTGAATTGCAGTTGGCTGAATTTTTTCCTCATTGCCAGAAACAAAAGAAAGACTCTGAGTGCAAGCTGGTGGCGAACCTAGAAAATCAACATTTGCCTACTGAGTACATGAAGATAGAAGGAGATAATGAGAAAGTGTTATTCATTGCTCAACATTTCCCATGGGAACAATGAAAAGGTATGCCTCAAGACCCATTACAATTTTTAAATCCTTACAATTGTCAATGGCAAAACCAAAGTTATCAGAATAATCCTCACTACTCTCAGCCACCCTGGAATAACTAGTGGCCTAACCAGCAAAATAACCAGTGGCCTAACCAGCAAAACCAATGGCAACCACTGCAAGGGAATTAGCATCAAAATAATCAATGGAGGGGACCTCCACAGTGGCCCAACAAAAATCTTGCTTTTCCACAATTATCACCACCAGTGCCACCTCCTACAATAATGCCACCTCTTGTAGCCACTAGCCCCAATCCAAATCAAATGCAATTTTCTACTCAGCCACAACCAAATCCAAATAACAAGCAACAAGAATAGTCAATGTCTACTACTGATACACAACAGTATCCTGCTTATGCTCTAGAGATATCTGACATACATTTGAGGTCAGGTACTACTCTACTTGCACCCAAACAACCTATTATCATAGAAGTTGCAGACACTCTTGCAGCATCAGCACCTCTTCCAGAGGCTATATTGCAAAATACCACCCAATCAACTCAAAAATCTAGAAAAATTGATGACGAAACCATAGTTGAACCTCCTTTTCCACAAAGGCTCACAATAGAAAAACATATATCCCAAGAGGAAATTCATTTTGATATTCTTGAGCAGCTAAAAAATATGCACATCCAAATACCTATGTTTCAAGCTATCAAAGATGTTCCTATCTATGGTAAAGCAATTAAGGATGCATGCCTTAAAAATCCTGGGAGGAAGAAGAAAGACCCTCAAATAGTTCATGTCACAGGGAAACTTGTGAATATCATGTTGGGAAAGGTATTTATACCCAAGTATTTAGACCCTAGAAGTCCAGTATTTGACTTGATAATTAATGGACAATTTGTGAAAAATGATTTAGTTGATTTGGGGGCAGCAATTAATGTGATGACCAAAGATACAATGCATAGACTAAGTATAGAAGGCTTAAGAACAACACCAACAATATTACAACTTGTTGATAGTTCAACAGTCACTCCAGATGGTCTTGTAGAAGATGTGGTAGTTACCCTAGACTCATGGGAATACCTTGCTGATTTTCTCATCTTATCACCAAAAGTAAACTTTGTTGGCTATCCAGTCATCCTAGGGAGACCTTGGTTAGCCACCACTAATGCAAAAATTAGTTGCAGATCAGGAAGTATGACAATTTCAAATGGTTAGGCAATAAAGAAAATAGCACTCTATCCTCCTGCCTAGCCTAAGCCAGATTTGAAGGATCTCATTTGGCTAGAACTAGGAGATGAGGAAGAAGAGGTCAATTTTGATGCTCAGCTTATGATGATGCATAGGAAGTCTTTTCTGAAAATGAAAGAGGAAGATGATGTAATGCAGAGTATTCTTACCAATGAGTGTATAATAGCAAAAGATGTTTCTAAAAGTATTATTCTACAGCTATGTACCTATGAAGACTATATCTTTCTAGCAAGCCCCGAAGTAATTAGTCAATTGTTACCATGTGAAATTGCTACAAACCCAGTACCTGAGATGTCAAGGGTAGAGCTAACAACTGTTGTGGAAATTTCCCCTGGTCATAATCTCCATGTAAACAACAAGTTGCCACCTCAGCAAATGGAACAGTTAACCAAACTCTTGTGTAAGCATGAGAAAGCCTTTGCTTGGAATTATGGAGACATTCTAGGACTGAACCCCAAGCTCTGTACCCATAGGATCTACATTAATGATGGCAGATTACCACTATGCCAGCCTCAAAGAAGGATAAATCTAGCATTGAGAGAGATAGTCAAAAGTGAATTACAAAAATTACTAGATGTTGGTTTCATCTATCCAATCTCTGATAGCAAGTGGGTATCACCGTTAGTAATTGTACCTAAGAAAGGGGGAAATGGAAAATATGTGTAGATTACAAAGAGTTGAATAATGCCACAAAGAAGGATCATTTTTCTTTACCATTTATTGATCAAGTCCTAGACACTCTAGCTGGTAAGAAATATTTCTCCTTTCTGGATGGATATAGTGGGTACAACCAGATCAACATTGCTCCAGAAGATCAAGAGAAGACTACATTCACATGCCCCTGGGGTACATATACCTATTTTGTATTACCATTTGGTCTATGCAATGCACCAACTACCTTCTAGAGAGTTGTAATCAACATTTTTGCTGATATATCACATGATTGTATGGAGATATATATGGATGACTTTACTACCTTTGGAATCACCTTTGAGGAAGCCCTAGAGAATTTGGAAAGAGTACTAATCAGATGTCAAGAATAAATTTTTTCTCTCAATAGTGACAAATGTTTCATTATGATGCAAGAAGGCATAGTGTTGGGACATTTCATATCTAAAGCTGGAATCTAGGTAGATCCTGTGAAAATAGACGCAATTCTAACATTGCCTATTCCTATAAAGAAGAAAGATGTTAGGTCTTTCCTAGGACATGCTAGCTACTATAGAAGGTTTATCCAAAAATTTCGTCAAATAGCTAGTCCTCTGTATGCTTTTCTTACTAAAGAGGTTGAATTTAACTGGACAAAAGAATGTGATAAATCCTTCCCGCAGCTTAAGAAATTGTTAACCACTACACCCATACTTAGGGGTCCTAATTGGACTTTTCCATTTCACATTCACACAAATGCTTCAGACTACACAATAGGTGTTTTCCTAGGACAAAAGTCTAGTAACCTGGAAAATGTAATTTACTACATTAGCAAAAGCCTCCATGGACCGGAGTTAAACTACACAGTGACAGAGAAAGAATTACTAGTAGTAGTATATTCCTTGAACAAATTATATCATTACATAACTGGCTATCCTATTTTTGTTCATATTGACCATGCAGCAATAAAATATCTCATGAACAAACCTTCTATCATAGGCAGGTTAGCAAGATGGCTTCTTCTTTTGCAGGAATTTGACATTACTATAGTTGACAAACCTGGCAAGGCAAATGTAGTAGCTAATTATCTGTCAAGAATCCACCATACAGAACAAGACACTACTCTGATAGATGATGCATTTCCAGATGAGCACTTGTTTCATATTTCTATCCAAAGTCCATGGTATGCTGACATAGCTAATTACCTTGCAGCTAACAAAGTTCCAACACATTTTTCTTACAAAGAAAGAAGACTACTGGTTGAAAAAAGTTTTAATTTCTCTTGGATTGATAACATGTTTTTTACACTAGACCTCATCAAGTAATGCGCAGATGTGTGAGAGAAGATGAGACATATGACATTCTCCATGCCTGTCTTGATGAACCATGTGGGGGACACTTTGCAGTAAAAAGAATAGCCCAAAATATTTTAACAACTAGATATTATTGGCCTACACTTCACAAGGATTCAACCATCTATACAAGAAAGTGTGACAAATGCCAAAGAATTGGCAGACCGACTAAGTTTGATTAAATGTCATTAAATCCACAAGTGGTGGTCACTCCATTTGATAAATGGGGTATGGACTTCATTGGTCCAATAGACCCTCCATCCAATGGAAATTATTACATCCTGGTGTGCACCGATTATTTGACCAAATGGGTCAAAGTAAAAGCTATGAAACATGCCTGAGACCATAAAGTTGCAGAATTTGTGTATGATGATATTTTCAAAAGATATGGAGTGCCGAGAGAGCTTGTAACTAACCAAGGTGCCAAATTCACTTCCAATTTAATAACAGAGCTCATGAAAGAATACAATATCAGACATAGGAAGTCCAGCCCTTATCACCCTCAAGCCAATGGACAGGCTAAAGTTACAAATTGGGAAATAGAAGCCATCCTAACAAAGACAGTTCATCTGCATTGTCGGGACTGGAGCAGCAAATTATCAGAAGTCGTCTGGGCATATAGAACAACTTGGAAGACTACTACAAGATTCACTCCATTTGAACTATTGTATGGAAAAATAGCTATGCTACCAGTTGAATTTGAACACAAAACACTAAGGACAACACTGCAGTTAAATATCGATCTTCCTACAACACACAAGGAATGATTACTGCATCTCAATTCCCTAGATGAAATATGTAAATCTACAATGGAGAAAACTGAACTAGTCTAGAAACAAAGGAAGAAATGGCATGAATCCCATATCAAGAGAAAACAATTTCAAGTTGGAGACTGGGCATTGTTGTATGATTCAAGATTCAAGGAAACACAAGGAAATTTGTAGACAAGATGGTTGGGGCCATATGTAATAAGCCATGTTTTCACTAATGGAGCCATCCATTTGACCACAATTTATCTAGTACACTTCAAGCTTCTAGTCAATGGACATCGGTTAAAGCTATATCACCAACCTCAAACAAAAGTAGACTTCCTGCAGTAATTCAAACAACAAAAATTAAATGAGAAATAGGTAACACTTCCTATAGCAGAGAGTGTGAACCTTCTTCCTGTAGTTCTTCAATAAAATCCATTGAGCATGTCCATAATAAATGCTTTGTGTTCACATGAAGTACATTCTTACATTCACTTTCTATTTCTACTTTCAAACTCATCTCGTTTCTTTAATCTACCACCCGCCCACCTTCCATGTCATCATCATTTATTCCTTTAAAAAGCTTTCAATAAGTAGTGAGGTACACTGACGTAAGCCACCGACACTTTTGTACCACTCTCACCACCTTTTCTGGTATGTGCGAAGATCGAATGATAGGTATGCACTTTTCAATTTTTTTTCCATTTTTAGTGCATAGATTTCAATAATTGTATCTTGTACAGTAAAATATATATCATTACGGCATTACGCCAGTTTCATCCCTCATGCCACATCTGCCAAGTGTGGACACTTGTCAATGTTAAGTAGGGGGGAGGGAAGTGTATTAATTGCAAACTGTCATTTCTATTTACGCCTGAGAGGTTTTATGTCACTTCAAATCTATACTAAGCCTTGCCTAATTAAATTTCTAAGCGTTATATCACACAATTGTTGTACTTTTATTCCCAAATCCTCCATGATTGTCAGACTAGATGTGACTTATAATTAATTCAAGTGACAACCCAAAGTAAAGATTATAATCTATACTGATTTAATTCATCACCATTGTTCATGGCAAGAAAAATAGAGAAATTTAGGAGAAAGCTCATAGTCCTTGTAGTTGGGAATTCAAATTAGGAATAAGGCATCTACCTACTGCTGAGAAGGAAAGTCAAAATTAGTAGGCATGGATGGGAGGCCAACTGCAAAGACACAAGCCAGTTTTGCATGGTGTGTTACTCTCAGATGTTGAGGCGGTTAGAAGATTCAATGCATGCGGCTGGTTGGGGTATTTCCTAAGGTTAACAGAATTTGATGAGGACTCAGCAACAGAATTTGTGAGTATATTTGAATAAGGTCAGGCAATGGTGTGGGGATTAACAGTGGTTGCAACAGAGGAGTGGATTGAAGAAGTTACTAGATTACCAATGGTTGGAGAACATTACCCTAATGTTCATGATGCTAGATGAACAAGGGCTCAGTTCACCCTACCGGGTGATCCTCCTTTGGAGATTACCAAACAGGGTTGCAAGAGAATGTCTATCCCTCCGCCATATAATGAGTTGGCTATGCATATCATCAAGTATTTCACATGTGAAGGAAGATTTTCCAATTTACATGCACATCATTTCAAATTATTGAGTTATGTGAGGCATAATCTAGCAGTAAATGTTCCAAATTTTTTATATAACATGCTATGCATTAGTGCTGAAGAGACCCAAAAAGGGAATGCAAATTCTGTTACTCACCATGCCCTAATTAAACTGTTAATAGAAATATCTCTTAGGTTTTCCTCTCCCATGACATGGAGTTTTTTTAGTGCAAAACCCTACAACCACAGGTTAACCCTAATGAATAAATTGGGCATGATAATGTAATACCAACTAACCCAGCCATTGAAAAAGATACCCAAGGGGAAGAAATCGTAAATATTCAAGAAAATATGCCCTTACCTGCTCATGAGAGAAATGTACCTACCTCTTTTTGAGCTAAAGGAACACAAAAATTAGAGGAATAACCTTCAGTTCCTGTAGCCAAACCACAAATCCCTATTTCTTCGAAAGGGAAGAAAAGGAAGCCGGTTCCTGCAGCAGCTACTCCTACAGTAGAGAAGCCGAAGAAAACTACTAAAGCAAAGGTTGTAGAAGTTATGGAGACCCCTATGAGAAGGAGTCCTAGAATGAGAGGGTAGCTCCCTAGGAAATCCTCCATAAGCCAACCCACTTCTCCTATGCAATTTGATGAACAACCCAATGTACAGATAATTCCAGACGATTCCCTGAATCAATCTGCAGTTCCAGACTTTCCTCTGCACTCCACAGAAACTTATGAAGTTGAACCTGGTGATTTTCAAAATAGTTCCCAGGAATTGCGTTAGGATATTCTAGTCATTAACAAGGAGAATGCCTCAATAATCCATCAGTCATCCCATGAAAAAAATGCCTTAGTGCCCTACAACAGAACATGGTTAGTAAGTTTCCTAGAGCAGTCTTGGAAGGAGCAGAGGAGGCAAAGGAATCAGACAGAAGATAGTGGCCTGATCACATTGCAATTGCTTCTCTTTGGATTGGATAATAAATATGTGCTAACAACAACTCTATGGAGAGAAGAAAAGAAGAAACTAAAGAAGGTCATAACAGAGAAAGAGGAAGAAATTGGTGACTTGAAAGAACACCTGGCAAAACAAAAATAGAAAATGGATCATGCCCTCAAATTCATTGATCAGATCATTGTGTGTAGGCCACCTCCTAGGGTTTATACCATGTGTTTGAAGGAACAGTTCCTCTTGTTCTAGCTAATGATGACCATCAAAGATATTGATTCTGAGTTCAAGTCAGCCCAAGAGTTTTATGATCTTTATCAGACTCTTCCCTCATGGCAACAAAATCTCCTCTGTGAACTATACATGCATAACTTCATTATCCCAGCTGAGACTGAGTGGAATCCTCTACTCTACATAGGGGATATCCACCTAAGGGCATTGATGTCATGGAAGCACAATGAAGCCAACTATGATAGACAATTGGAAAATTATAGGGAACAGGAGAAAACTGAGCCATTACCATTAAGAGTAGAGAGCAGCAAGCCAACTACACTCTTCAGAGATTGGCTCAGTTTAACTTATGGAAATATTAAGGAAGAAACAAGGGATAAAGGTTTTGGGATTAGAATAGAGGTTTATGCAGAATATGATGGTTTATCTTACTTTTTCTTTCAGAGAGCCCTGGCCAGAGCTAGAAGTAGATGGGGTAGGTTATCTAAGATATTGAAGAGATCAGAACCACATAGTCATATCAACCTCCAAGAATCTATCCAAAGGGTGCCAAAATACATACAGCTAGGAAGGAAAACTAGGTAGGAAATCTGGTGTCCACTCACCATGTAGCCACCAATGCTCCTCTAGCCCTTGTATGACATCAACACTGACAGAATGGACCAACTTCAAGAAGATCACAGAGTGGGTGTCTTGGAAAGAACAAGGGGGTTCTATTACACCTTTAAAAGTCAAAGGAGAGGAAGAATATGGGTTGGAGATTTCAGGGAAATCACCAGAAGATATAATTCTTGAGGACAAGCATTCATCTTGCCAAGGGGCAGATGATGAGCTTGTTTTACTGTCTTTATTATATTAGTCCTTGCACTCTATTTTCAAGTATTATTAGAACAATTGTGAACTTTAAGTCAGTTGAACATTTGTTAATTATAGAAAAGAACCATTAAGCCATGGGTGGAATATATATGTCATATTACATCAATATTATAAATATGTTGCAGTATTTCATATAATAATCTAAATGTGTGTTCTAACATCTGGATTAATTTGATAAGATGCTTGTATGAATATCTTTTGCATATTAACTAATCTCGCCAGGGAGTAGGAGTCGCTGGGAGTGGTCGACAACATTGAAGGAGGATGTAAAGACCATCTTTGTGTGGATAAGACATCATGGAAATAGAAGACATGGCTACCGCAAATTTGGAGAAACTATTTCAGAGATGCATAAATATAGCTCTACTATATGCCCTCCATATTACCAGCATGTTGACTTGATCGGCCAGACTTCATTTGTGCATGTCATAAGTTGTTGTGCTTCATGTTCTCTTTCTTTGGCGTGGTTTTAGTTAGTTAGTTCCTTCTCTATTTTGAATAAAGAAGTCAATCCTCTATTTATAGGGAGGAGACTGTTTGTTTGTAAGTTTGGATTTTTGGAAGGAGAACAATGTTCTGATTGTATCTTGTTTAGCAAGTTCATTTTTAGCTTGATGCCTTATTTTTCATGTAACCAATTTTGAAAGATAATGAAGTAGCTTTTGGTTCATATTCTATGTTCATAGATTAGCAGAAGCCAACCAAGGGGGCCCACTTGGTAGGTGGATTAGAGTAGAAGTAGAATAGATTTGCTTCCTACATTTCCAGTATTCTAGATATAAGATTACAGTTTCTTCCTGCAGCATTTTACTTCGTGAATGTTCCTCCAGCACCTGCAAAGATAGCTTTAGTGAATGCTCTAGGTTGAAAGAATAGATTTTAGTAGAAGTTTGCAAGTTGTAGAATTCATTTTAGTAAGGACTAAGTGTGTTTCCCTTCCTATATCCCTAGTATAGATTCCTTTCATGTATTTTACTTTCCTGCAGCACAGGTAGATTGGCTCCTTAAGGAACTTAGTGCACATATTGTGCTATACAATTTCGGGTATACGTCCCTGGGTTGAAAAACTAAATGAACCTCATGGTGGGGGAAGTGATCCTTATATTGAATACATTTTTCCTAAGAGAGGCTTTGGGCATGATTACAAAGTACCTATTGTGAGGTGGTTCATTTTTGGTGTCGTTGTCGGGGATGGTGTCAAGCTAAGAAACCTTTTTGAGTCTTTTAGTTAGTTTAATGGTTTGTGGTCAAAAGTTTGCTTCACCAGTTTGAAGAATTCATTTGCATGCATTGAAGGGGAAGAAGAAGAGATGAATATGGCAGATTTATTCCAGGAGAACTGGAAAATTTGAATGAGCAAGCTGAAGAAGTTGAGTTGCCTTTTGTTGATGCAAGTCCCAAGTTTCTTGCAGCATCTAGCACTGGAGAAAGATCTTTTGACATAAGTGGTTTCCATCCTTTTGCTGAAATTTTGGCCAGATTTGTTGATAATTCTGACCCAAATGCACCTACTAATAACAATATTGTGGCTAATATTCCTTTCCAACAACAAGTACCACCCCTGATACCTCTAGTAATGGCACACCCTACTTTCCTAAGAGAGGATTTGGGCATGATTACTAAGCACCTATTGTGAGGCGGTTCACCCATATCTACCATATGTTGTGAAATTTACCCATGTGTTGTAATCCCAAACATATGAGTTACTAACTCTTCTTGATTGATATGCATTTTCTTTCTCTTTAGGTTTCCATAGTTTCTTTTTCTTTTTCCTGCATTCATGAAATGTGTGGCCATGCATTTTTCAAGTAGGATAGTATTTTTCCATGTAGGATTCCTTCTTTGGTTGGTTCACCTTAGATCTGCATTCATGTGCTTTGTGTCCATGCTTGTTATAGTTATAAAAATTACCTATGAATGTAGAAGTAGATTTAGGAATACCTTTATCTTTGCTCTTGCTAACATTTGATGTGTGGCCTAGTTTTCCACAGTGATTACATGAATTCTTCTTTGCTCTTGGATTTGTGTAGATATTTATTTGATCAGATTGGTCATATGATTTTCCATTCTCAATATACCCTAAACCGGTATTGTTTTTGAGTCTTCTTTGTCCATTCAGAAAATCATCCATTCTTTTTGTACTTTCTTTAGCTTTCTTGATCATATCATTATGTTGTTTCTCAATTCTCACTTCATACTTCAGTTTCTCATTTTCTTCTCTTAGTTCACTAATAGCTTCCAATTTCCTATTGAGTTCTATATTCACTTGGTTGGCCTCATGACTCATAAGAACTATCTGATATGTGATCTCATGATGATGTTCGGTTAGTCTTTGTATTTTTGATTCTTTCTCTTGTATATTTTAAGTGATCTTCCTCCTGTCATCAATAGCTAAAGTTATTTCTTGTTCATCTTGTCTAGCATTATTCATAACATCAATAATTCTTACCATCTATGTCTCTTGACCGATTTGCAGTACCTTCATTTATTCAGTCAAATGTTGATTGATTTCATTTAGACTGTTGTGATATTGCTATCAGGATTTAACTGTGTAGTTTTTGAGTCAAACTCCTTCATTTAGAATTGTAATTCTTCCTTCTGATGTGTCGGATGTATTACCAGATGTAGAACCCGATGACTCAAATAAATTGGGTATCTCTTCTTCATGATAGTCAATTTAATTGTAGTGATATTCCTTGACTTTTATTTCATCCAATAGCTCTCTCATCTTGATTCTTTCTTCTTTGTATTTCTCATAAAAGATCTGTATTTGCAACTTCTGATTCTCAATATTCTTATCAAGCTTATATCTTTCCATTGTATGATCTTTTCTCTCAAGTTATTTAAACTTTTCCAAATAAGAGATCTAGCTCTGAGACCAATTGTTGGAATAATGGAATGGTGTGTACTGATAGTGGGGGGGGGGGGGGGGGGGGGAGNGGGGGGGGCTGAATCAGTACCCTTAAAAATTTGTATCAATTAACCCTTAGTAATCTTTCCTTGCATTAGCAACCATATTGCTTTTCTACCTTATGCATGAAATATCATAACATAAATTTAATTGCATGTAAACATTCATAGAAACATTCATGAAACTTAGTTACACATAACACAAGAATTGGTAACACAGAAAACCCCTATTAGAAGGTTAAAACTATGGTGGGGCTGAAACCCACAAAGCTTCACTATCTGTAGAATGGAAGGTGTCAGTTGAGGCTACAAGTGTGATCACTTCTGATGATCTTACCCTGTCAGGAGTAACATGTTAGAATTTTTAAGTCTACTCTGTTAAGATATTTTAACAACACTGTTAAGTGTGCACTCGGTTAAGAGATTTACAATAAGACTCTTAAGTCCACCTTCTTAAAGGATTTCTTCTATTTGCTACATTTTTTAGAGAGTAGAAAAAATAATTATTGACCTGATAGTATGCAATATTGAATTTCTAAATACATATCCGTTAAGTTCACAAAAATATGTATCACCTATAGTGACTGATTAATACCTTTGTTCTACTCAGTAGCCTTGAATCTTGTTCTTCATAACTGAATTCTTCATTTTCTATCCTTCTGCATGAAACCCTCTGTCTGATCAATAGATGTTCTATGCAGCTACAATCATCATCTTCTTGATTGATTATACATCTATATATACAAAGGTTTTGACCTAATTAGGTTTCACGCTTTACAATAAAAACTTCATGATCAAAGGTTTACAACTTGACCTTGATCTCCTAGTTTGCATGTTTACAATTAGTTAAAGTGATTAAACTATTACTTATGCTTTACTTGATCCTCAAGAAATGGTTTTATAGCTAAGCGCAAAGCTATTTTTAAGATTGAAGTGTTTTAGTTGATGTGTGTCTCAGATCTGCTTTCCTCAGGAATAAAATTGTCTCTTGGTTAGACTGATGCTCGGTGATGTCTCTATAGACATAGTTCTCTTGGGTTACTCTGTGAACTGTCTGTCAGTGATAGTGCTTTCAGTGTTCACTAATTTTGGTGATCACTGCATTAAGACATTTTTGGTGACCATTGTACTTCTCTATTTTGGTTTCCTCTGCACTTGACTATTTTAGTGTCCATTGTGCTTGACTAAATGCTATCACTCGGTGATCATGTAACCAACAGTCCAAAAATTGTTTCCTTGTATACTAATGACAATCTTATTATCCTTTAGGATTATCACTAGTGATATGCATGATGAATTTGAGATGTCCATGATTAGTGAGTTAAATATTTTCCTTGGATTACAAGTAAATCAAAATAGTGAAGGTGTCTTTATCTCTCAATCAAAATATATCAAACATTTTTTTGAAAAAGTTTGGAATGGAAAAATCTAAACAAGTGTGTGCTCTTATGACTACCAGATGTAAGCTAACCAAAGAAGATAATATCCCTAAGGAATATGAAAGAAATTATAGATCAATGATCGGAGGAGTGTTATACTTGACTTCTACAAGACTAGATATCATGTATGTTGTCTGCCTTGAAGAAAGATTCCAGTAAGAACCAAGAGAATGACATATTTTTGTAGTAAAGAGGATTTTTTAGATATTTGAAAGGAATAGAGGAATTTAGATTATGGTATCCCATAGGATTATATTTTACCTTAACAACCTACACTGATGAAAATTGGGTAGGAAATGTTGATGATGAGAGAAGTACCAATGGAGGATCATTTTTTGTTGGCTCCTAGTTAGTTGCTTGGTTAAGTAAAAAGAAGGATTCAGTGTCATTATCCACAACATAAGCTATATATATTGTATTTGCTTCATGTTTCACATAAGTAATATGGATCAAACAGACGTTAAAGGATATTGGTGTATTATTTGATGAACCAACTCCAATTATGGGTGATAATACTAGTGCGATAAATATTTCCTAGAATCTAGTACAAATCTCCATAACAAAGCATATTTCTATGAGGTATCATTTTTTGAGAGAGAAAGTGTTAGAAAAAGAAGTGAAACTCAAATTTGTGCCTACAAAAGAGTAGTTTGCGGATATCTTTACAAAATCCTTTTGCAAAGATATTTTTGAGTATCTCTGAGAAAGGTTGGGGGTATTATCCCTTCTTAGTTCAAACTAAGTATCTTTGGCATTACATTAGTCCACTGAGATTACTACATATTCTTGGTCTAGACTAATGTATGGGGCTTCCCCTTAGGGGGAGTAGTGTGTGTTGTTGCATGTCTTTTTCCTTAATGTCAAAAGGGGAGGAAATGAAAATGAAATTTCTATGTTTATGAGATTATTTTTTTCATTGATTGATGTTTCCATCAATGAAAAAGGAGGAGATTGTTAAAAGGGGGAGTTTGGTGCAAAATTTATTGATGATGTTGTTAATTTTGCAGTGATTAATATGGTTTTTGTTGTTTTTGTTGCAAAATTATTGTTATTGCTATTGTTTCAGTATGGTTATCATTGATGGAAACAACTATTTTGGTGGTTGATTTTTATGTTACATATGTGAGTTTGTGGATCTATTGGTCCAAATGTTGGTGCTCTGTAAAATGTGTTTTGGTGAGGTTTTCAGTGATGTTTATGTTTGGTTAGTCTATAATTCTCTGTTATTTTAGATATAGTATTGTTTGGTTGGTTTCATATCTTTCAAAGATTTAATTTGTGTATCATCCTAAGAAGTTAGCACATATGATTGGAAGCTCAATTAGGCCCCATTTTGGTAGTTTCAAGATTTCATATCTTTTATACTTGATCTAGCTACCTATTTCCCCTGATCTATCATATACCCTATCTTCTTGGCTTCCCATTTAAGTTTTGTTGCTTTCTCCTAGGAACAAACACCCATGGCATTTTTTCCTCAATGATTGGGCCCAAATTTGAAATGGAATCTTATTACGATGTGATGAACTATAACTGATTGAATGTTTGAAGATGTTAAGTTGATGATCACCAAGCTACAGAAAGCTTATGCAAGGCATTAAATTAGTTAATGTATTGTATTGTCATTGATACAATGTCAACTTGATATAATTTGATTAGTTATATACATAGTGTCAAAGACTTCAGAGAACCAGAGAGATAAAGGTTATGCTATCAGTAATACATAAAAGTTTAGTGTGCACTTTGTGACAACAAACACCGATGTTCAGTGCACCCCGATGGATAGAGAACCCTGAGAGGAAAGTCACATTGATGTTCCAAGCGACAGAGATCAAAATGAAGGTCAAGATGATGATCAAAATAATGAGAAAAGATCTTAACCAAAACTTTCCAAGTATGTTAGAACACATCATCCATAGAACCAGATCATAGGAGACAAGAAGGTTGGAATGAGAACAAGAAGTAAGTCACTGAACACTAGATGTTTAATTTTTGATTTTGAGCCTAAATCTAATAATAATGCACTTGAAAATGAAGACTGGGTCAGTGCTATGAATGAAGAAATAGAACAAATTGAGAATAACAATACATGGACATTAGTACCGAGACTAGATGACAAGAATGTCATCAGTACCAAATGGATATTCACAAACAAACTAAATGAGAATGGAGAAGTCACAAGAAACAATACAAGGTTAGTATGCAAGGGGTATGCACAAGAAGAAGGTATTTGACTATGGTAAAACCTTTGCACCTATTTCTAGACTAGAAGGAGTAAGAATACTACTTGCTTATGTTGCATTCAAAGGATTCAAGGTATACCAGATGGATGTCAAATCTGCATTCCTAAATGGAATACTAGAAGAAGAGGTATACATTGAAAAACCAAAAGGGTTTGATGATCCTAGAAAGAGAAACATAGTTTGTAGACTACACAAAGCCTTATATGGATTGAAACAAGCACCTAGATCCTGGTGTGAAAAACTTCACTCCTGTCTCATAAGTATTAGATTTTTGAGAATAAGTTAAAATAACAATATGTATTTAAAAGAAGATATTGATGATAATATTTATATTGCTGAAATATTTGTTGTTGATATCATATTTTGGGGTAATGATATGTTATGTAAATATTTTTCTAATGAAATGAGAAAAGTGTTTCAGATGTCGATGTTTGGGGAGATCAAATTCTTTCTTGGTCTACAAATTCTTCAACAAGATGCAGGCATATATATCACACAATCCAAATACATCAAGGAAGTTCTAAAGATATTCAAGAAGGAAGATTCCAAACCAATTGGAACACCTATGGCTACTAGATGTAAGCTAACAAAGGAAGATAAGTCAAATGAGGTAAATCAAACCTTGTATAGATCAATGATTAGCAAACTAATATATGTTGTTCAAACTAGACCAGATATAGCACATGCAGTTGGAATAGTTGCAAGATTCTTTTCTAATCCCAAAGAATCACACATGACTGCTGTCAAAAGAATTCTAAGATATCTAAAGAACACCAGGGACTATGGCTTATGGTATAAAAGAAAATGAAAATTTGAGCTTCAAGTCTATACAGATGTTGATTGGGCTGGAAACTTAGATGACCGAAAGAGCAAAACTGGAGGAGCATTCTTCATGGGTGACAAACTTGTCACATGGATCAGTAAGAAGCAAGGATGCATCTCACAATCTACTATAGAAGCATAATATGTGGCTGCTGATGCAAACTGCTCTAATATTGCATGGAACAAATAGTTACTGGAAGGTATGAATATGAAAATTCTTGAACCAGTGATTATCTATTGTGGTAATACTAGTGCAATAAACATTTCTAAGAATCTTGTCATGCATGTTAAGACTAATCATATTGCAATCAAGTATCATTACTTAAGAGAGCAAGTGCAAGAGAAAGAGGTGATAATAGAATATGTTTAATCAAAGGAACAATTAGCTGATATATTCATAAAGTCGTTGCCTAAGGATACATTTGAGTAACTGAGAAAGAGACTAGGGGTCCAACCCTTGTCTATTGATAAGTAAGCTGACTAGAAGGCTGCATCAACCTACACATAATCAGAAGATCATTCATGTTGATGCAAGCAAAGAGATGGACTGCAAAGATACATCAGTACATAGAAAGGTACATATCTGCACCGAACACCATAGTCATTCATTGTTGATGGATAGGGAAATTCAAGGAGTATATTATAAAAAGGATAAAAGGATTGTTTGGAATTGTTGTCAAAGGGAGAGATTATATCCATTATCCATATGAAATATCAATCAGAATCATCCAAAGGGAGAGAATATCCAAAGGGAGAGATTACATATGAAATATCCATCATGACTATTAAAAGGGAGAGAAGTATCTTAAGGGAGAGATGATTTATTGTTGTCAAAGGAAAAAGAGATGATCAAGGAGAGGAATAGTCAAAGGGAGACACAACATCAGAGAAGAGATTCTACATCAAAGGGAGAGACAAAATTAGAATTTTCTACATCTATCCAGTGAAGGGAATAAATATTGAAGAAAGCACTCTGCAAGAAACAAATCTAAGCTATATGAGCTTATCGAGAGCTAGACATTTGTATTGGTTATAGAACAATAAAATTGGTAGATTGATGAACTACAACTAATATATTTCATATTGTATAAGTAATAATATAGTGTGATAATGTAGTGTGTTTCCATCAATGCCAAAGGGAGAGATTGATGAACTATAACTGATTGAATGTTCAAAGATGTTAAGTTGATGATCACCAAGCTACAGAAAGTTAATACAAGACATTAAATCAGTTAATGTATTGTATTGTCATTGATGTCAACTTGATATAATCTTATTGGTTATATACATAGTGTCAAAGACTTCAAATAACCAGAGAGATACATGTTATGCTATCAGTAATGCATAAAAGTTCAATATGCAGTTTGTGACAAAAAACACTGATGGTTAGTGCACCCCGACAGATAGAGAACCCTGAGAAGAAAGTCACATTGATACCCAAGCATGAACCCTAAGAAAGCATTACCGACAAGTAGAATCACAGTGTTACCCGACGAACAGAATTTCACAGTGTTACCCAATGGACAAACAACCCCGACAGAGATGCCCGAGGAGAACTAAAGTGTTGACCGAGCTAACAAAGAGTTAAACATTGAAAAGAACTAAATTTCAAAAATGAAAAATGACTTAGCTAGCAAAAGCTAAAGGAGTTAACTAGTTGTTAAAAAAAATTTCATCGACAAGTTAAAGCTAGAGATAAGTGAGACTTTTAAAGTTTTTTTATTCCAGTTGTCAAAGAGAAATATACGGGATAAATTGATGTAAATCTTTAAAGAAAGAAAGGAAAGAATTGTGGATCACACCAAGAACAAGAAAGTCAAGGACTGAGAAATGGTGAAATCATGTCTATAAAGAGACAAGTTATTTCATTGTGAATTAGGGGTGAATAGAGAAGAAGATGTTGGAGAGAAGATGGTGAAGAACAACTTCATACAATCCTGATTAATCAAGCTAAAGAACAAAGCTATATTTCTGCAGACACTAAGAAACATACAAAAACATCATCACTAAGTAGAAAGAAGTGGAACAAAGGTATTGAAAGGAGACATTGATCAGAAAGGTATTATGAGCTTAAAATAGATTTGAAAATCTACAAAGTATTGTTTTATATGTGAACAGATCATTTACTGTTTCATTTTAACCATTGGATCAAAAAGTCTCTTAACCGACCAAGACTTAACAATCCTTTATATATTGAGATAAATCCTAAGGAGTATCAAAAGGTTTGGTCATGAAGATAACATGAGATGCCAAATATCAAGTGACAAACTACACAGGGTTTGGTCATAAAGATAGCATAGAGATGTCAGATATCAAGTGAAAAACTATTCTATTTAAATCCACTAGCAAAGTCACACTTAAAAATGTGTTTGTAACCTTTAACAGGGTTGGCTCTTCACCGAGCTCACTTTAGAAGAGTGAAATTGGTGCAGGAGCACCTAGGTAAGGCTCTTTGGTAACCTAGGGTTTCTAGAGTTCTTTTGGCTTGTAGTGGTTCTAGCCAAACCACTAGTTGAATAATAGGACTAGAGGTGTCCTAAGGTGTGTGTTAGGTCTTTAGGGAAGGTCTTTTCAAGTTTTTTTGGTCTTTTAGGAAACAAGTGCCAATTTGGACCCCAATTTCCAATGTTGTGGCAATGGTGTAAATCAAGCACATAGGGGTAAAATTTAGAACGAGAGTGTTTTATGACCTAAGAGAGGTAAGCATGGTCTACCTAAGTCTATTACGATGTGTTCATGGTCTTAGAACAAAGTTTAGAGTGGATTTCCTAAAATTGTGGAAAGTTGTCAAAATTGTCAATGTTGTCATTGACAACAATTGTGCAAGAAGAGCATTTTTTATGAAATGGTTATTGTAACTATTTGAAACCATTAGATTAGGGATGGGGACAAGTATAAGAGGCCTTCCTCGACCTGTAAGCAAGGTTGGTGAACATTTTGAATGCACAAGATTTTCTATGTGCATTTTCAAAGCAATTTTAGTGAGTTTTCTTGTTTATAGTAGTTAGATGGATTAGATCTCAGTCTGCATTCACTGATTAATGTAGGGTAGGTTAATTTGAGATTATTTGTGGAGATATTTTTTTAGGTTGTGGTGTTTATATTGGTTTAGTTAAATTCTTTGTGTTTTACCCAATCGCTGGTCTGAACCAGGCAGGTTGGACAAATGGGGTCTTAACTCAACTTGCCACTGTAGATTCTATATGAGCTCTTGGCATGGGTGAGGAGAATCCATGTACATTATTTTTATAGAAGGAGGGGCCCAAGAAAGTAATTTTTTCTATTTTTTCAATGATTCCCTAGGTGAGCCTATTGTGCATGGCTAGGGACTGAGGAACATTGCAAGTGATGCAAGGAGGGTTGAAAACATTGGTAGCTTCAACCAAAGCTCATGGAGGGATAGATTAATGTGTGGAAGACCCCCAATTTGAAGTAGAAGGTTGGAGGAGTTGTTTAGTGTGTTGAAAGAACATTTTTGTGTTCAGACTGTCAATAAGCCCTACAACCCTGATTTTTAGGCATGATTGTAGGAAGGGTTGTACAGACAACTTGAGGATTGGAGATCTTGAAAATATCAAAGTACTTGATAAATGGTTTTTGAATCCTAAACCCTTTTTGAGGATTGTGTGGGAAAATTTCAATTTATCTTCAAAAAGGCAAGAAAAAGGTCTAATTGGCTTGTAGCCCTATTTGGGGTGAGAAAGGCGCACTATAAAGCACTTGATTGCTTTGTGTTTGTGAATGGTGTATGCAGGGGTTCAAATGGAACCAGTGGAGGTCTTGATGACCTATCCTTCCATGGAGCTAAGTCATAAGAGGAATTGAGATAATTCTTGGAGATTGAGACTAGGAAAGACCTAGTTAGTTTGTGTTGCAGAATGGAGTATTTTTTATCAGTACTATTGGTGTACACTAGGTGAAAGGTTAGGATCTTGTGTTAAGATACCTAAGGAGAGTAGGGTTGATCATAGAACCCTACTAGGTCACTAAATTGGCCTAAGAAGACCCTAGAGGAGAATAGGGTAGAGAGCAAGCCTAGGTGTGTTACATCAGAGTGGTATCAGAGCCATGTTAAGATTTGGGATTGTATATGTCACAGTTGGAATCTTGTGGCTCCATAGACATGGTAACAAATGCAAAGTTGTCTAGGGACATGGATGAGAAAAAGGAGAGGAATATACTCCTTGAAGAGGCCCTAGTAGAGATGAAGCTAAAACTACAAGAAGTAGTGGATGCAAGAGACCAAGGTAGAGAAGGTGAAACAGCTGATAGAGGGAAGCAGAAAGTTGAAGAGGAAGATATTATCCCTGAACCAGACCCTATGATTGTTATGCCCAAAAGTTGGGCAAAAATACACAAACAAAAATTTTTAAATAACGCAAGAAACGGGATACTAAAACAGCGACAAGGGTAACACATGCACGCAAAATGGTGCAAAAGGATAAACGAAACCAGAAAAGGTCTCAAAAGCAGGACTAGCATTCACAGCAACTCTAAGGATGTCTAAGATCCAAAGTGGAGCTTTACGCAAACCGAGGTAGATGACCAAAAGTCAATGATACACTGAAAAGGTGAATGGAACAACTAAGGTTTGCTTAAATCCAAAGGAAGAGACATACACGCAAATCGAGACAGTTTGACTAAAAAGTCAACTAAGGTTGACCAAATGTCAGCCGTGACTTGAAATACGTGAGGAAGGGTCTCAAGGGTCTATAAAGTGCTGAGGAAGTCAAAGGTGCGCAAAATGAGACAGTTGACCAAAAAGTCAACCCAGGTTGACCAAAAAGTCAACTGTCTCCAACGGGCTCGAAACTGAAACCCTAGGGTCCAAAGGGTACGGAGAACAACAGGAACAAAAATTAGGACGATTGGAGGAAGATTGATTTACGATTGACCAAAAGTCAATCCTACATGAGGCTGGTCAAAGGTAGCGAATAATACCCTAAAAGAACATTAATTAAATATTTCGAAACTATGCTAATTTAATAACTATATTAAACCTCTCAAAATAACTACAAGTCTTTAAGTACATCTAAAAAGAATAATAAAAAATTTAACTAATCTAAATCATAACATATGTTAACTATCAATATCTTTCTATTAATCTTAATTACAAAAAAAAAAATATTTTCTATTTAAATCAACCTTTATATTTAAATCTGATCTTAAAAGAAAATTTAGTAATATAATATTCTAACTTACCCAATTTAAACATTCCTGAAAAGAAACATCTAAAAACAAAACAACTTCTTATATAATTAAATCTAAAATGCAAATCTAAATTTAGTAAAATAAAGCTTGCATTTAAAACAATTAATTTATAGCAAAGTAAACATCCTAAACTAAAATATTAGTATAAAAAAAATGCAAGAAATTAAACCCTAGCCAAAGGAATCGGAAGGGGGAAGGGCAACGCAGTGGGGGCGG
>MU224188.1:1170625-1206481 GCA_018584345.1 Thuja plicata | reverse complement strand
AAACACAATTAACACCAGATATAACGTGGAAACCCAATATGGGAAAACCACCAATGCAACTAGTTACTGATTTTCACTCTTCTGAAGTGAGCCCTGTTAGGAGCCAACCCTGTTAAAGGTTACAAAATACACTATTAGGTGTGACCCTGTTAAAGGATTTAATCACCCTGTTAGGAGTGGCCTTGTGAGAGGTCTTTAGAGAAATTCAACTGAATTGTCACCTTGTTAGAGGATTTATGAAATGGTTTTTAGACCAACTCTGCTAAGAGATTTCGGTATCACTGCTATAATGGCTAGAAAGTAACAATGAAGTGACCTAAATTAAATGAAACTTATCTTGTTGATACAGATCTTTGTTCTATGCCAATATATCCTTACTGATCAAATATATCTTTGCAGCACCTCAAGGATATCCCTAATCCTTCATCAGAATTCGCACATTCCTGCTTCTTTTCATTTTCACACACACACTCTCCACTTTTTGAATTCGCAACTTGACCTTTCATATATACCCTTCAGGTTATTAAGTAGGCTCAATTACAAGTTTCAATTAATAGATACTACATTGGTCGGCTGCACAAACATTTACAAATAATATCCTTCGCAGGCCGATGCAGTCCAGAAATGATATTCCAGTGTTGACCAATGGATGCTCGGTGAACACTGCAGATTCTGCGAAAATCCTTTGGTAACCGAGTGAACTCGGTAAGCACTGACTTTCCTTCATATTTTCTTTAATGACCGAGTGAACTCGGTAGAGACTGAATTTCCTTTCTTGACCGAGTGAGCTTGGTAGTAACTAACTTCTCGGTATAGTATTCTGGAGCGCTTGGTAGACTCTGTAAATAGCTTCTCTTACCGTCTGAGCTCGGTAGACTTGGTTAACTACCTTGCTGAACATTCTGAGCTCGGTAGACTCTGTCTAATGACTGATATGACATTTTTGTAACATCAAGGACAATACACAATTAAACAATTGTTTCCAACACTAAATGAACTTGTATGCTTAATCATTAGTCTTTGAATGTATGTTTCTTAAAATGAACCTCACCCAATCTTGAATGTTTAAAGGAATGAACTTCATCACTCTTGAATGACTTAAAGTGGATCAACACACCTTTACAAGCTTTCATTTTTGTTGTGTGGGAAAAGAATTGAATAGGTATGTTTAATCACACTATTGTGTCTTTTGCTTAGGTAGAAAACACATAGTTTTGCTTTAACTAGGTTCAATTTGGAATGAACTCTTTTTGGTGTGTTTGAAGAAGTGTTTTTCAACACTTCTTTCGAGCTATTTTTTCATTAGATTAGATCCCTTAAAATATGTGATGCTATGATTAAACTATAGCTGTATCCTCTCCCCTCGCCTTCGCAGATCTTGGGTGAAGAGAAAGCTTAGTTTAATCAAGCTTCTAGAGAGGCTTGTCTAGAGGGAGCGCTTCTCCTTTAGAGGAAAACCTCAAACAAGTAATCCCTTCGGCCACTATAGAAATAAAGTGTGACCCAAAGGTCCTCTTTATCCCTTCAAGCTTGGGCAGGTCATGTTCAATAGTAGTCCATATTGAGTGAATATCCTCAGCATACTGGCATGGTTGAAATAGAGACTTAAGTGTCTCATGTCATACAAACTGATTGTGTGGACGCTACGAAACCTTGCTAGCAACTATAAATTACTAGCCTACCCAATTCACCTCCGAACAGTGACTTATTATAGTGCAAGGGGAGGGAAGATTCTCCCCCCAAGATTCTCATCATACGTGTCCCAGGGTATTGTGTTGCAAAACAGATCTTTGTACATGGAAACAATACCTGGCAAAAGGCAAAAATATGGGCACCCTTCTGGGGGTGACATGTTGTGTGAGTTGAAGGACTACCAAGCAATGGGCCTATAATATTTCATGTGAGGCTAAATTCCTAAGGTAGCTACTGTTTGAATTGTCTTCATTGTGCTAGACCCAATAAAAAAATAAGTGGCTTAAAAGAGTCTCTTGAACATATACAAACGAGATATTATGAAGTTGAAGCAAGATTCCCTAATGTCACATTTGCTGGTATCCCTCAAGGTTTCTTTGTCCCTTGTTGGATTGTTTTGAGATGTGTGTCTGTTATTTTCTGGTTTGCTTGTGCTAAAAATCAGTTCTTGCCATTTGAACAAATTTGTCTAAAATTAGATTGAAGGTCAAAAATATGCCCAAAATTTTAACACACTACCTTAGTCACAGTCAGTCGTCTCCGCTCTGGATCCACCGTTTGCGTAGATTACCATCTGCACAGATCGCCATCTGTGAAGATCGTCTGCTGCATCTGAGACTGTCGTCTCCGTTTTAAAATAGTGAGCTTCAAAATTGGCTGAGATAATCAAAATTTGACCTTCTACAGGACCCTGGAATTATTTGTCTTAGATCATTCATTCATTTGGCCAAAATCATTTTTTCCATGACATGACCAATTTCAAGAAATATAAAAAGGTTAAGCTTCCTACATCACCAACCCTTAGAGAGAAAAAAGAAACCACCCGTAAATTCAAGGAATACCAAGATATTGCAACATCCATCAAACAAGAGATTGAACATCGTGAGAAACTTGACAAAATCCTCTACAATAACAAAGTTTTCAATTTCATGGCCAAGTTTTCAATCAATAGTGCTTTTGTCACCATTGAACAATATGATTAGGTAACACCTTGCTTCTGGATCATTCTTCCATTTCTTCCATCATCATTCTTCCTTCTTTTGGACCATTAGATCAAAATCAAATCAAATCTTTAGGTTGAAAGACCTTAATCAAAGTATCACAAACCTTCATCCTCAAACAAACATAACATTGCTTGTAGACCATCAGTCCATCTCAAGTGATTTAAATCCCTTAGTGATGTCCCATTTTGCTTGAGATCACAAGTCCATCTTCAAGTAGAAAAGGTATTACTTTAAATCCTTTTGTGTTTGTATCATCATAAGGTTTAACATGCTTAGGTTTTGTTCCAAAAACCTTTAAATCAATTATCCAATCAATCAAATCAAATCAATCCTTAATCTAAAACAATCAATCAATCAATCAATCAAATCCAAATCAAAGATCTTTGCTCCATTTCATTTCTTACATCTCCTTGTCTTCCATTCTTCTACCATTGTATGGTTGTCACTCGATCCCAGGCTAGAAACATGAGGCGAACAACATTCAACACTGTTAATCATGAGGAGAACCCATTTGCCACATAATACTTTCACGGAAGTGGGGTACGAGCTGAGGAAGTTCTCAAAGAAACTGAATTGGTGGACCAAGAAGAAAGGCCCACTTGAGTAAGTGACTTCCTTAAAGACCCCTACAACTTGGAAATGGTTGAGAAGGCCATTTTTCATAACAGTGATGAAATATTCTTAAATCTTATTTATAATAGTGTCACAGTTCCTGTGGACTTTGATGAAACACTCCTTACTAGAAATATCACTAAAGTCACTTTTGCCGCTACTGCAACCATGGCTTCTACTTCAAATGCTACATCATCATGTGACACTGGTAAAGGACCTATTAGCAAACCTCCCACATCAGTACCTATATCAGTACCTATATTAACAACCACATCAATACCCCAATTGACACCTAAACAAATTCAACAGATCATAAGTGATTTTCCAAACAATACTACACATAATAGCACTCAAACAACAATGACTCAAGGATAAACTGCTAATGTCAATAACATAGGGCAGGTTTCCATGCCCTTGCCTTCATCTTTGTTTCAAACAATGGGGGCAAAAACATCTGTAAACAATACATCGCAATCCTATCAATATATACCTCCTCCTACCATTGGTATGACCTCCATGGGCTTTTTAGCTACACAATTTGGAGGAGATGGAGGTTATGTACCCCTGTTTTTCACACAGAATACTCCAGATTTCACCCAACAATTCAATGAGCTCAAAAGCATCGTACAAGGTTTAAAAAATGGGGGCAAGAAGGAGTTTTCTTTTAAAGAGATTTATCCCTATCAATTTGACAGGTTTATCACAATGCAACCATTCCCACAAAACTTTGAGATGCCCAAATTTGATAAATACAAAGGTGAAACATGTCCTCTACAACATCTCAAAGAGTTTTACATCGCATGTCAAGAGGTCACCTATAATGAGAATTACTTAGAAAGAATTTTCACTAGAAGTCTTGGAGGCGCAGCCTTGGAATGGTTCATGGCCCTTCCTTATGGGTCAATCTCTACCTTCTCTGACCTTGCAGAGAATTTTGTTGGACAATATTAATATAACATTAAGCATCAAGAAACACTCAGCGATTTGTGCAATACTAAACAAAACAATGGAGAAACCTTTGCTAGTTTCTTACAATGATGGAGACATATTGCGAATCACATACCATGGAAAATACCTGATAGTCACTTGATTGAAATCTTCAAAAATAATTTAATCTTTGAGATGTCCTTCCAAATGAAAATGGATTCACCTGACACCTTTGAATCCCTTTTCAAGAAGGGAAAAGACATTGAATATGGCCTTTTGCAAAGAGGTAGCATCAAACATTATACTCCTTCCAATAATGATAAACCAAAATTCTAGAGTAAGAACAAAGGAGTTGTCAATGATGGAGTGACTAATGCCAAGCATGTTCAAAATGTTCAAGCATCCAACATTACCAATCAAAAAAATTGCAATAACAATCAGAATCAAAATCAGTATCGCAACAACAACCAAAATCAGAATTAGAATCCGCACAATTAGAACAACAATCAGAATCAGAATAATCAGAATAATAATCAACAACCGCATAATCAATCATTCTTGTTCCCTCGCAACAACTACAATAATAATAACAACAAAAACAATAATGATAATCGACAACGATGACAATTTACATCTTTTGCAGAGCCTTTAGATGTGATCTTCAAACAACTTGCGAACCAAGGAATGATAGTTTACCCAAATACTCGACCTTTTGATGAGAATCAACCTAAACATGTTTGGTATAGGGATAATGAGTATTGTGATTATCATCACATCAAGGGGCATGATACCAAGAAATGCATGAAGCTTAGACACTTTGTGCAAGACCTTATTGAGGATGGGAAAATTGAAGTTGAAGGTCAGAATGCATCCTCATCTAATGCGAAACTCAAAGTCTAAAATCAACCTTTCCCACCTCATAATCAAAAAAATGCATCAAATGCAATCCCATATGACTATTCTACAGCCATGATCGAACATGTGGGAGTTTAAGTGAAAATGATATCTTTGGGTTTGACTCTCTTTGTGGCTACATTGAAGAAACTGACACGCATGTTAATACCATAATCCTCAAAGCTGCTGATTGTAATGCTACTACACGTAGACCCAGAGTCACTGTTCAAGCTACTGATAAACCTTCTACATCTACAAATCCCCAGCTGTACCATCTACTGCTGCTTGACCTGCTTCACACTTTGACTTGTTGGCCTAATTACGAAAGATGCATGTACAAATATCCATCCTAGAGCTCTTGACCACTTCACCAATTCATAGAGAAGTCCTTGATAAAGCTCTAAATGAGTCATGTGTCATTGAGAACATCAACTCTGTATAATTCAAAGCTATGATAGGGAACCTAGCTACGCAAGAACATATAGTTTTCACTGATAAGGAGTTTGGTGGTCCTGATCCTCATCATAATAAGTCTCTCCATATAGAAGGAAAAATTCACTCCATAAGAGTAAAACAAGTCCTCATAGATGGTGGATCTAGCCTAAATTTTTTCACATTGAAAATGATTCATAACATTGGTCTTTCTAAGGACCTCATTGCTGCAAACAAGTGAATCACAATAAAAGCCTATGATGATCGAGAATGAGAAAGCAAGGGTTTGATGACATTGCCCTTACAAGTGGGCCCAGCCCTGATTGAAATTGTTTTCCATGTACTGGATCTAGATCTATATTATAAAATCTTGCTAGGATGTCCATGGATACACGCTATCAAAGGTGTACCCTCTACCTATCATCAATGTCTAAAGTTCCCACATCATGGTAGAGAAATCACAATTCCTAGAGATCCTAAGTCCTTTCAATACTGCAAAAGACTGGAAGGCAAACAAGCTAATTACTGTCTGTTGAATGAATTTGGCTGACATTTCAATCAAGAAACCCCTTGTTTCAGAAAAGACATTAGAAACACCAACTGAGAAATCCAAAGGAAAGGAAAAATTTACTGAGGACAAAGCTACTGTAGACAAACCCTCCTCATGTGAAGCAAAGGCCACATTTATAGATCAAGGCACGAGAGAGTATAAATTTGAAAGTGCCTTATGTATTGGGAAACTCCCCTTATCTCCAAAGTCTTATGGGAGACCATCACCATTACCCCTCTCCAAAGATAAATCACTTATGCACTGCAAGTCAACTATTTTTGAACATTGGGGGTCCTTATCAGATGAACACATGGAATATAGTGTCCTTGATTGGCTCTATAATGATGAAGAAGAATGACCCGTAACTTTTCCCAAAGGAAAGTATCCTAAAGTTGCTCCCATTGTTGAAAACATGGGATATCATGGTACTGGTCTTTGAGCTAATGAAATAGGAAAGAAGAAGATCATAACAGCTAATGGCTATCCTAAAGGACATGGATTGGATTCTATAAAGACTAAGACTAACTTTGCTAAGGATTATTGTTTAGCTGCCTCAGGTTCAGATACTGAGGAAGAGTTCTTCAAAATTCCTTTCCAATATATTGAAGATGACCTAAACAAAAATCATCATGTCTTTACTATCACCCAATTTGACCTTTTGTCCCCTCGTCTACCCCTCACAAACCCTGAATTAATTGACTGGGATCAGCAAGACTCACCACTAGCTTTTGACATATGTGATTTGGATGAGGCAGTTTTAGCCCTCTTTGGACTTAAGAATCTCTGAGAATATGAACATCATATACACTACAGTGAACAAGCCTACTTTGGTAGCCAAGTTAACTCTCTCAGTCGCAAAAATGAAAATGAAAAAAATGAAAATACATTCTCTGGTGAAAACCTCTCATAGGCACCTATAGATGAAGAAAAAGATAAAATAAACAACGCTTCCTCTAGTGAAAACCTTTCCGAGGCGCTAGGGGAGGGAGAGGTTGACTTACTTTTTATATTATCAGAGCCAAAAGTGTCCTCTATGATCATTGAAGATACTATTCCAATCAGCCTAGGTACAAAAGAAGATCCACACATCACTTACATTGCAGTTTCTCTCCGTGATCAAGAAAAGAAAGACATGACAGCATTCTTGCATAAACACAAAATCAACTTTGCCTGGACCTACAAAGACATGCCCAAACTTGATATAGATCTTTCCATGCATCATCTTGCTGTAGATCCAAATGTAAATCTAGTTAAGCAAAAACTTCACAAGATGCATCCTCAAGTTGCATTAGTAGTCAAAGTAGAGCTTCAGAAGATGCTGGATGCTGAAGTAATTAGACCAATTGATTATCCTAAATGGGTTTCTAATATTGTACTAGTAGGTAATCCTGCTGGGGGCATTTGCATCTATACTAATTTTAGAGACCTAAATCTTGCATGTCCCAAGAATGATTTTCCACTCCCAAATATTGACATTATAGTGGATTTGATGGCAGGACATGAAATGTTGTCACTTATGGATGGCTTCTCAAGTTATAATCAGATCAGGATAGTACCAGAAGACTAGCACAAAACCACATTCACAACACCTTGGGGCACCTTCTGTTATCAGGTGATGCCTTTTGGTCTTAAAAATGCTGGAGCCACTTATCAACGAGCAATGACTACCATCTTTCATGACCTTTTGCATGTCATCATGGAAGATTATGTGGATGATATTTTAGGCAAATCCAAAATAAGGGAATCATACATTCCTATCCTTACTACCATCTTTGAGTGATTGGAGAAATATAAGCTTAGGTTGAATCCCAAAAAGTGTGTCTTTGGAGTACAATCTGGTAAGCTGCCAGGATACATTGAGTCGTGGTGTGGAATAGAAGTTGATCCAAAGAAAGTGAAAGCAATCCTAGAGATGCCACCACCCAAAACATTGAAGAAATTATGTAGTTTACAAGGAAAACTCCAATCAATCAAGAGATTCATGTCACAACTAGCCAACAAGATGCATCTGTTCTCCCATCTTCTGTGCAAAAATATCAAGTTCCAGTGGGATTGCTTGTGTCAAAATGCATTTGAAAAACTAAAAGGCTATCTAGCTAATCCACCTATGTTGGTACCACTTGCTGCTAGTTGCCCTCTAATTTTGTACATATCTACTACAGAGGTCATGTTGGGCACCCTCCTGGCACAATTGGATGACACCAGCAAAGAGAGTACATCCAGGACCTAGTGCCCTACCCTTGCAGTAGGTGCACATATGGAGATCATAATATAACTGGCCAAGGATGACATATCCCTAGCAGTACTGGTCATCGTCCTCTACCATGCTGCTCAAAACTCATGCCAAGCCTATGGGGAACCCCTTGCCTGCATGATCAGGCATGAGACGTCCTCCTATCAACCTAGCTATATATAGCACCAACATAATCATAGCCCCTGCCCAGGACATCCACTGTCGTATAATCGGCAGATCAGCAAACCTTCATCTCAGGGTCATCTCCATATATGGCTCTGACCCCTCCATGCAATACACTAGTATTAGCCCCTAAATGGGCACTCTGTAGATCCTCCATACATCATGGAGGGTGATCGTCACTTCCCCTGTAGGGAAGTGGAAGCTCAAGATGGTACTATGTCATCTCTCTATCAGTGCAGACATGAGCGCATTATGCACTCAAAGATGTGGCCAATGTCGCACATGCTCTAGTCTAAATAGAGTCACCTGTCCCCACTCCACTACTGTCAGGTGCTGCTCTAGCTCCATGGTCACTAGATAGCACTCCCTGGCCTAGAACGTAATAGTCTCCTCCTATATTCAGTAATCAGATAGCATGTTGGGGTATCAAAAAATGTCCCAGGCCCGTCTGGGGCATCAAAAAATGCTCCTGGACCCTTTTCTTTTCTCTTCTTCCTCTCTTCTCTTCCATTTTTGGGTCAATCCATGTAGATGGTGGTTGACCCTCGTAGACGGTGGACTTTCGCAGTCGCCTGTCTGCAGAGCCGATGAATCTCCACAAACGTCAATCTGCAGAGATGGTGGTTTAGGCTACCCCCCCTTGCTACGCAGACAATAGTGTTCATACATCATCATCTCCGCTGCACCTTTTGTCCTCCCCCCTACCCTCACAGACAGAGATCGGTCAATCTTTGTCTGTGCAGACATTGATTGCCTATTGACCGTCTGTGAGGACGACGGTCTGTCAATCACCATTTGTGTAGATGGCAGTTAGGCGACCGTCGTCTGTGCTAGACGCTAGTTTTGAAGCATTTATTACACCCTTTTACCCTCCCAAAACATTAAATGCATAAAATATAAAGACGGTGCTCGACTACTCACCGGTGGTCCCGCATCCGCAGGTCATTGGTGTACACGGATGCTCTCCCCAAGCTGTGCTTGCTCTTGTTGCGCTACCATTGCTCTCTACTTCTTCTCTCTTTTTTCTCTGTGTGAGTGAAAATGACTTGTCCATGGGCCCCGGTGGACTATTTATAGCCCCTTGGGACCCATTTCTTCAATTGGTCTCCCCTTTTCCCATTCTGGTCCCTGTTTTTCCTCCATTTTTCTTGGACACGCCATGCAATTGGTCTACTTTCCCTGTTTTCTTGCCTTTTTGAGAAAATTTTATTAAAAATTTGTATTTTTTCCTATTATTTTCTCGAGGGGGCACACTCCTCCGCTCTCGCTACCATAGGTTTTCTGACATCTCTGGGGCATCTTATTTTTTTTTCTTTGATGCAACGTCACTTTCGATGACGCATCAAAGAGGGGCAAAATGTAGACGTCCAAAATTGTCCTTATATTAATTTAATTAATATTCCCATAATATTGTAGTTAATTTTAATTAATTTTATCTGTTATATTCTCCTATCTATTTAATTAAATATGATTCACTTTCTTTAGTATTTAAATTTAATTTAAATACTACCCCCTTTTAATGTATTAAATCTTATTTAATATATTATCCCTCATTTATCCCTTTTAAATAAATTTATAATTTATTTATTCCTACACATGACTTAATTCTACTAAACCAAATTAATCTAAATTTTAAATTTAGATTAAGCTAATTTGAACCTAGTTCCTACCCTACCTCCCATCACTCTCATCAAATAGACCTACTTACTAATTAACTAAGATTAATTAGGCTAATTTCTTGATTCCTACACCAATTAGTCCTAATTATTTGCTCACACATGTGTGAGAAAACTTCCAAAAAATTGTCTTTTCTAAATAATCCTTATTTGGTGTTGTTATGCCCTGCATCCCCGTCCCTACATTTTGTGTGCAAAATGTTGGGTCCCCCCTTTTTTTGTTGTCATTTTTGCTTGTGGTTCTTGCCTTGTCCTTCTCCTTTCGTTTTCTTTCTCCGGGGTTTTCTTCCCCGCTGTCGCATTTGGTTTGGTCAGTTTCTCATCTCTGGGACCCCAATCCCAGAGGTTGTTCTTTGTTGGGAGCCGGACTCTGGACTCCGGGATTCTTCGCCACGATGTTCTTAAGGTGATCGTCGCGGGAATCCCTGGGCCCTGGGGTCTGGAGGTTTGTCTATCTGGAGATTTCTGGAAGGAGGTGGATTGCCTTTTACCGCGGGTATAAATAAAAGTTATCTGTCATTTTCACATTTACCACAATTAAAACACTCATGCACTCAGAGCGATTTACAGAGAATTAACGATAATCAGTACTAAATACTTGCATCTTTTTCAGGTGATTCTGAGTGCTTCGTAGTGGCAGGTTGTGATTGTTTGGCAGCCGTAGCTATTGCAGAGCTTCCACGGTGACTTCTTTCCTCCTCCTTTTTAGCATTCTTAGGTTGGTCTCTTTTCCCGCCATTTTTTTCTGTCTGTCTGGTGTGTTCCCTCTCCATTTTTTTTGTCTTTCGGTTCGGTTTGTTTTCTCTTTCTGGTTTCGCCGCCCGTTGGTGGGTCAGCTCTGCCAGAGGGTTGTCCACCCTCTACGCAGGTGTGGTTGGCTTGTAAATAATGTAGAAAGCAGTATATATTTCATGCTTAGCCTGGTTTCCTGCAGATGTCATTCTGCGGTGTGTATGTATAAATTCTCGTGTATATTTATTATATATCCTTGTGTTCCCTATGTATATATCCCTCAGCTCTTCGAGTGTATCTTATGTATATCCTTCCAGATAGCTTAGCAAGATGGTCGGGTTGCCTGTGTCACTAGTTTTTTTCCCATAAGCTAATTTCAGAGCATAATACCACCTGTTTGAAACTTAGCTCTCGGCCGGTTTCAAATAGGCAATTTTCTCTCTCCACCATAAAACTAGCCAGACCCTCATTTATGTCCCATGCATGTATTTAAATCCATCCAAGTGGCCTTCACTTTTTATGCGTTCAAACAGTTGGCTCCGCCGTCATCGCCATAACTCCTATTTATTACCTATACACGTGGCACCCACGTGGGCCTGACGATTTGCCTTTTTGCACATCCTTACCAATGGTTACTTCTCCGGGCTCCGAGTCTCCTACCATCATCCATCCCATGTCCTTACCAAATGAGATAAAATTCCCAGACCTAGATTTTCTGTCAATCTTAAGTTCATGTAATGCGTGTGCTTTTCAAGTTTTTTTTTATGAAACTAACTTTTCAGGACAAGCAGGAATCACGGTGGTAAGATCTCCAGACCCCAGAGTAATTATTTTTTAATGCATTCTGATGGTCGCTTTGCCTTTCAGGTCTCTGGAGTACACTTTCAAACATGTCTAAAGCATCTGCATCCTCACCACCCAGAAGTCTAGAGCTACCTTCCACAATGGCTACCAGAGCGGCTGTTAAATCCAAAATGGAAAGGGCCCTGAAGAAGTTTTCCCTGACCATGAAGTTTGTGCAGGATAGTGTTATCATGGGCTCAAAGATCGAGTCCAAGGTTAAACTCATTACCAACACCAGTGTCAGGACATGGCTAGAAATGCAAGCCTTAGTAAAAATGATGTACATCTAGCGACAGGCTGGAGATCAGCTAGCCATCAACATCAGGGACTCCGGTATTCTTAAGGCGGCTTGTTTCCCATGCTCTGTACAATCTCTGAAGCTTATTCTGACGTTGGCCACCAATTACAACTCTTCTATTCAGGCTGTTATGCTCACAGTCACAGAACCCACTGGGTACCCTACTCCTCTGGTATCCCTCGACCCTGACACATTCTAGGCGGGTTTGGGGGTCCCTCAATTTGACAAGCCATCTGTGGTTACAAGGTCAGATGCCTTGGCCCAATTCACGCAGTTGGAGGAGGCTGCCCAGATATACATGAACATTTACCGGCTCAAGGTTCCGAAGAGGGACCCTAAGAGGATGAAGATAGATATTCCCAGGTCTGAGTTCAAAGAGAGCATTCAGATGGGAATAATAGCATTGTCCCAGGTCTTTGGGTAGCCCTCTGCCCGGGAATTCGCTCTATGGATGTATTACTTCCTTCTCGGAATCTCCACCAAGGGAGGGTACTTCGACTGGGCAACTATAATTTTGAACCACGTCGACTCCCAGTTCCTCCAACTAGCCAGAAAAAAGAAATTTTACATGACTTCTTATATTTTCTGGGCCCTGGCGCAGTAGAGGCCCCACGCCCATGGGCTACTTATAGACGGCGTGCTCGGGATTGGCCCAGGAAAAAAGGCACTATGGGACCATTTCTCGCAGGTTCAATGGGAGGCCAGCTTCGTAAATTTTTGCCAAGTAAATGATGCATTTGTTTACTATCACCTACTTATACCCACCTGGGATGCAAGATACCACCTATCTACAGAGACGATGAATTTGGTCCAGAGCTATGGACATTATTACATATAATTCCAATAGCACACTTATATTAGGGTCACCGGCTTCTCTAGGAAACCCTACTTGTTTCCCAAATACTGCGGGGACAAGATCATTCTCTTGAAATACTGTAGGCAGATAATGGGGTTGCATGCACTCTTTGCCTTAAAAAAGGTAACCAATATTCCATTCCCAATCATCTGTGGGAACTACTCATGCAGCCTGGCCGCCACAAAATAGGTGGATAATGAGCTTAAAAGATACAACCTAGAAGAATTCTACTTAGCAAATAAAAATTTTGATACACATGGCAAGATTGCAGCAGCACTTCCTTGGGCTTCAGAGCCTCATCACTACCATATGGAGGATTTCTGAAAATATTGCCAGGATGATGTAGAAGTGTGGATCTGGCACTACATCAGGATGATTTCAGGCATGATGGAAAGGTTGAAGCTCTGGAGATTCCTGGAGGACTTCTCAGATGTCGGCCCCATGATCGATCCCCAGTACAAGGCAAAGGGGATCGATACAATGGCCCTCCCACCGGTAAATTAGGATGCCCAGGAAGGGCCAACAATTGAAGACTTCACCCAAGAGGTGGTTGAGCAAAGTCACGCATACTTTAAGAAGGTGTGCCCCAAAATTTCCTGCCAAGCAGCCCAGCCAGTACCAAAATTAACTTCGGGGGCTGGGACTTCTTCGCAGGGAGTGGTTAAAGGAAAAGGAATAGATACAACCCCATTCTATGCAAGAAGTCCCCATAAAAGAACAAATAAAGCAATCAGTGGCAGCCACCCAACAAATGAGGGAGAAGTTAATCATATGGATGGCCACTCCAGTACTCATGGCCGGGCCAATTCATCCCCCTTTCTCCCCATCATTAGCAGCCTTAAAGGTAAACGCGACGGGGGTGGATCCAATAGAACAAGCAGCACTAAGAGATGCGGGGCCACCCTTAGTTACCTAAAGAAAGAAGAGGCTTAACCAAAAGCCTAAGGTAGAGCCGAGGTTGGGTATGTCCCAGACCCCACAAGTAGAGATCCTCTCTTCCAGTTCCCTGGAGCCGGAAAGAGAAGAAAAGCCTACTGAAGTCCCAGCCAGTCCTTCCTCGCAGGAGAAATTTGATGATGTCTTTGCAACCGACGAGTTTGGAAACCTGCAGGGGGACACCAGAAAAATAGAGGTAGAAGTCCCAACTATGAAACAGGAAGTTGCAGAACAAGAGCCTACACAGGAGCAAGAGGAACAAATATAGGAGAGGGAAGCGGAACCAGAGATCATCTCTGAGGCTCTAGAGATACAAAATCTGGGGGCAGACCAACAAAGGGAGAATGAACAAACGACATCTGTTGGGGGAACTAGACCTACAGGAATAACCGTAACCCTAGCTGCCACATTCCAAGTGCCACTCCTGGGAGTGACCTTTGGGAAAGTGATTACCGTGGCCCAAACTTTAAATCTTGACCTAGTACCTCCGCTATTGCCAAAAGATGTGCAGACAGAAGAAGAGGCCCCGGCGGCAGATGTCGAGCAACAAGAAGAGCAACACAAAGAGGAAATTCTTGAAGAATCCAACAGAAGTCTAGACAAGCAATAGATACAGAGGACAAGGCTAAGGAGATGGATGTTGTTGAGAAGGATATTACTGATAAAGGAGACACAGAAAAAGGGACAGATGAGGCCCACACCACTGAGGAAGAGTAGCCGCAGGGCACCGGAGAAGAGCTGAGAGAACAGACTTTGGAAAATAGGCCACCCCTACAACCTCAGTGGTTAGTAGAGAGAAAGAAAATAAAGGCTCCATCCACTCCCAGAACCCCTCTCTCCCTGGCCAAAATGATGGCTCAGGTCCAGGCCCCACCGAAGGCCAAGAAAGCCCAAACGGTTCATACTCTTCGAACCAGGCCGGGTGGAGAAATAGTTGTCATTGTGGTGACACCTCCCCCAGATGCCGATGAAGCAACCATAAAGCCCAGAGATTACAACATTGCAGAGATATCACTAGGGAAGAGGGGAAAACAGGGCGAGGTGGACTTGTTGAAGGAGGCAGCTAGGGCAGTGGAGGCCCGTTATGAAAAAGAGGCCCAAAGGCTCAAAATAGAAAAGGTGAAAAATGCCAACCTCATGGGGTTGCTTACTGAGCTAACTCAACCTATCAATGCCAATCCTCTAGAAGCTTCCACATCTGAAGATCTACCACAGAGCGACATAGACTCCCTATGAACAATGAAGAAAAAGCCTCAGGCAGTTGACAAGTGGGTCGCTCTGCAAATAGGAAACACCTGGCATTTCCTGGTATCCACCCTTCCAGACTTATATGCGGCCTGACATGTTCTACACCAGGCAGAGACTCTCATTGACCTATTGGAGGGTGATATTGAAAATTATCAAGCATGGAAGGTAGAGCTTGAGGAACTCCTTGGCCTGGGAGAGGAAATGGTTTCAGAATCCAGAATTCTAGAGGATGAATCATTTGATTTCGTGAGGACCCAACACTCCAAACTTGACCTCACATTGGAGATAACCAAGCAACTGGTGGGAATTCTACACGAGAAGGTCAATGCAGTAAAATATTCTTTCAATTTATACAAGTCTTTTGTAGCAAAGACTTCCGGGGCTGACCCCCTCAGTACAGATACATGCACGCCAGAGGATTCAGTTTTGGGAAGTTTTGATGAAATGATGAAGTCCCGATATCAATCCCTGAAGGGAATAGATGGTGCTCAAATGATGAGATTAACTCGTATAGTGCTTAGTGGCCACAACGTGGCAAAAATGGCTGATGAATTTAAGGAGAATGTTCTGGACCTAGGGGAATAAATTGAGGTGGCTAAGTACCGAAGGGCCAGCCTGAAGGATATCAACGAAGATGGCATCTAACACCTCCTCCAGGCTTTCAATGATAACAAAAAATCATAGGTTTTCTCCAGAGGCCAGAGAAGACCCAAACATTTGGCATTCTTTATTACTTTGGGAATGTAAGTTCCCGGATCTCAGAGTCTCAGATCCGAAATTTTGTATTCTTTCTAGTGATCTGTGTCTCGGTCCCCGAGGCCGACCGGTCACTTTCAGAAGCGGTTAATGAAGTTGTCATAAGGTGGTTGGCTACATCAAGGAGGTGTCGACTCAACATTTGATTTTTTGACAAAATGGTCTTCTCGAGACGCTGTTCAGAGGTACACCTGACGCATTGGAGATAGGGTGCCACATTTCCCATTTATGAGGCATGTAGCCTCGATCCTCGGGGATCTAATTTCTTCCTTCTCCTTCTTGGCTCTCTTCTCAAGGCCGATTCGTCTACCGTATATTCTTGTCTCATTCTTCTGGCATATCAGGCCTATTCCATCTCAAGGTCTTTTGTAGGGTGGCGCAGGTAGTACCGGCCCCTAGATATTGTATTTTATTAAAGCATGATGTAAAATAGGGTTAGGGTTAGGGTTAGAAGAAAATGTGTATAAATAGTAAGACCGGCCCATTTCCAAGGGTCGGAAAAATTGATGATTTTGCTATCCACAGTAATAGAAAGGTGATTTTTTCATTTTAGTTGCAGAGCTCAATGCTCCATTGTCCCATTTTCAATAGTAAGATGCTCCCCTGGAGCCACCATTGTATCACACACTAGTGCTTGCTAGAAGAGACATTAATGAAGAAGGGAGAATTCTTTGCAATGATGTTGTTGGCATTCATGCTTCTGAGTTAATGGTATTTTATGTTTCATGTTCTTTATGTCTTCTGTTCTGATATGTCAAATAGATTAACGACCTCTTTTCCCTCGCTACTGGTAAAATACTAGCTGATGGTTGTGTATTTCTTCGGTATTTAGTGTATTATATCAGATTATTATCGATGTCTTGAATGTTTAATCATAACTATAGTTAGATGAAGTACTTCTAACCCCATAGGATCTTTTTTTTCATTTTATTTGCTAAGTGTAGAATGCTCAGAGAAACCTTACCTCATTGAATCTCCAGAGAGAACGAGTTGAAGAAACTAGCTATCCCCCTCAAGACAAGTCACTTCTCCCAATTGAGCCTTGCACCATTGTGACCTGACACCTAGGTGCTTGAAGGTCTAGGGAATCTAACTTCCCCGCATAACCTTTGCAGGCGGAGTTGACCGGTACCTTCGGTACCCGGTGATAACTTATGACTGTTGGCAGACCCGGTCAGCAAAACCCCATCAACAGAAACTTGCACTAGAAGGAGGGCATGAACTCATCCCCCTCTCGAGATTCTGATTTTACACCTTCTGAGGGTTCCCTGAGTTATAGTTTTAAGACTCAAGCTTTCAGCGGGATTGGGTCTTTCTCCCCAGCGAAATTTGAAAGAATCCTTAGGTCTGCCCTGAATCCCAGAGGGTTTGTCGAACTCGAGCCCCCTACTCGAAAGAAATGTTCCTCAAAAATCACACAACCCACTATTGTCTGGGGGTCTAGCATACCTCAGAATACCCAAACTTCTCAGGCCATCCCGGGAACCAATCCTAAAACTACCCAAAATCCAGTTCCCTTAATAGTCATGTATTTTGGAAACACCAGGTCCCCAATGGGAACTTTTCTGGGTGCAATCAACGACTTACCCTCACACCCGGAGAAGATCTGCCCACGATATGATCACTTAGGCTCATGGACTGCAGAAGAACATTTACAGGCATATAAGGATGCCATGAACCGACACCGGATCCAGCATGAAGATGTTGTGACCCGGATGTTTCCCTTGTCCTTGGGGCAAGGTGAGTTGAACTGGTACCTTAACCTCCCTATCAACTCCATAAACAGTTGGCAGGACATGGAGGATGCCTTCCTGGCCACCTTTTGCGTACATGTGGACCAAGCCTGGTCCCATAGCCAGTTCATCTCCATCAGAAAGGAACCCAATGAACCTCTTGTAGCATTCAACCATCAGTTCCAGCGTGCCTTGAAGCGGTGCACAGGCCCTTTTATTCCATCCCTAGAAGTAACCATACAAACCTACCTTAACATGATGGACCCCTTCGTTGCCACTCTCCTTTGGAGAACAACCACTGTAGGTGACCGGGACACTTTGGTGAAGGTTTACAACCAAGCTTTAGAATTATCCCATGGTCTCAACAAATCTTTGGGCGGGATTGGGCAGAGTACGCCCTTCAACATGATCCCCAACGGAACAACGTATGCTGAGGGGTATAACCCTAATCTGGAAATGGGTGCTCCCTCGATGGCAATGAATCCTCCACCACCCCTGATAGACCAATAGGCCTGGTACATTTATCCAACGCAGACCCAGGCGGCACCAGGTCTAGAGGCTTTCCCTTGGAATCAGCCATAGCAGGCACAACAGTCTCAGACACAACCATCCAGAGTGCCCTTCTTTTAGTCATCCGCAACTGGAGGATTGCTGCCCTCGACTCCGGCTAACACTGTTGCCTTCCCGGGAAACCAACAACAACAACCGTCACATTATGACGCCAACACTCAGTTGACCACCGAGGTTGAATCCCTCCAGTGAATGTTGTCTACCTTGACTGTAGACATGGTTCAACTGAAGGTGGGGTCCTATGCACCCCAGAATTCAAATTCCCAGAGGGGAAATATTTTCTCTGACCAACGAAACAACAATGCTAAGGGGAGAAACTTCAACAACAGGCCTAGGCCCAATCAATAGTAATAGAACAATAACACAAACACTGAAGCCCCACCTCTGAACCAAAATGCCAACCAAAATGATGCTGGACCATCACACTTTGCACCAGTCGCAGACTTCCATCCCATAACTAATTGGTGTAGATTGCACGACATGGGTTCACATAATGAGGTAAATTGTGCCACATTAGAAAAGATCATCATGATCTCCCAGCTAGACAGACAGTAGTCGCATGATGCCACCCCTCCAGAGCCTTTTGTTCAAGAGCCAACCCACAGTTCCTTCACCTGTGATACCATCTTCTTTGAAACTTTCAGGGAAGATGAAGAGGAATCTGAATTGCAAGGATTTTTTGATGAATCTATCCCACCCTTCGAGGGCAATGCCTTCACCAACCCATGGACTCCATACAATACTCAGAGTCAGGTCGGTAAAGGACCAGCCTACATGCTCACACCTATCAAAGACACCCCTCCTCCCCAGAATAACATGACTGACCGACCCACTCCTCCAAAGGGTTCTAGCTCTAACCAAGCAAAAGACCTAGCCGAGGGAAATCACCAATTCTCGAGAGAAAGATTCGACATTACAAAGGCATTAGAATAGACCACCACCTCCATGACCTTGATGGAGGTCTTGTTGAACTGTCTCGAGCAGAAGAAGTCTCTTCTGAAGCTCTTGGGGAACCTGGAAGTTGTCAGCCGCCCGCCCAAGACTGTCTCATTCAAAGATGCTAACACGGTCATCTTCCGGGGGAACAATGAGGATCCTCCCTTCCTACTAGGCCTAAATATACAAGGCAAAAATATGCATAATTTATTAGTAGACTTTGGAGCTTTGGGTAACATCATGCCCTTATTCATTTGTCAGAACCTCAGATTCCATCTCACCCCATCCAATGGTGCAGTGATCCAGCTGGATAAGACTGCCATAAAAATGGTGGGGGAATTGAAGAACGTCCAGATACAGCTTATCCAGGACCCTAGGATAGACAACATAATCGACGTCCAAGTGGTGGACATCCCAGAGACTTATGGGATGTTATTAAGTCAGAATTGGTCTAAGTCCTTGAATGGATACTTTTTGACCGACTTCACCCATTTATGGCTCCCCTGGGAAGGATAATCAAATAAGATCTGGGTCGAAAGTGAACCCCAAATGAAACTAGCCCTTATCAAGGTCAGGAGGTTCAATGAGGTCTTCTTCTCTGAGACTTCCCCGGGGGTGTACCGACCCTTTGAAATATTTACATTTGATTTCATCCCTGGAGAGGATCCCGTAGTGCTGTAGAGAACCCAGGACCTAGAAGAAAAGATGAGAGTTGAGATTGACTCCCAAGGTGCCATAGCGACCATTGCTACACTCCTATCTGGCACTTGGTGCCGAGTACACTATCAGAAACATTCAGAGATTGAGTGTGGGCTCTGCCTTTCAATCGCCAACCGGGACATTGATTCCTCCCAAAATAAAGAACATATAGCTGATTCCCTGGAGCCTAGTGTTCCTACGGGATGCACTCCTTTAGTGCCATCTCCCCGGGAATCCCAAATCCAAACCCCTCTAGAGGTAAACTCTATCGTCATGCCAATAGTTCGGGAGGGAGTTCCTAAGTCTCCCAACAGCAATCCAAAGGCTACTCTCACTCCCCAACCCAAGATTATGGACAATGACTTGTGGACCCTCAAGTTTGATGGGTCCCGATCCAAACAAGGCTGTAAGGCCGGGGTGGAATTAATCAACACATGAGGGAAGTCCTTTCTCACATCCTACAGACTGCAGTTCAACTGTACAAATAATGTCACAAAGTACAAGGATTTGGTCCTTGGACTCTTATTTGCATTAAGGAAAGGTGTCACCCACCTCCGGGCTTTGGGTGATTCAGATTTGATTGTCAAACAAGTCTGGAGTTAATACACATGCCACGACAAAAGACTGGCCACGTACCGCAATAGGGCTTGGAGCCTTATTGAAGATTTTGATGCCTTTGGCATTGACCTCATTCCCCGGTGATGAAACTATGTCCTAGATGCCCTTGCCATTTCTGCTAGCACACTTGAGCCAATGGCTGGCTCGCGACTCTAGAGATTTTCAGTTGAGATGGTCCCCACCCCATCCATTCTAGAAAATGTCACCCACTTTCAGGTTTTTGAGGATGATTAGCACATCCTAGCCTTCATGGCGAATGTTGGCATCTTTGAAAACCAGATAGTGGAAGAATGAGACCATGACGATACTGGGCAGGGTTAGGAAGATGATGAGATCATGGACCTACCTACTAACACCATCCTGAAGGGGATGGTTACGCTGGAATGAATCTTCGACTCGAAACCTCGGGCCCGGGAGAAGGTGTCATCTTCCCTCAAGGGAGGAAAGTTTGAAAAGGTAAACATCAGCCATCCTGGTGAAGAAAAGATGATCCACATTGGTACCTCCTATTCCCTTGAGGAGAAGGAGAATATTCTCGCGGTTCTCCAAGAATACATCGATGTAATTGCATGGGGTTACAAAGACTTGAAAACATATGACACATCCATTATGACTCATACTATTCCCCAGAAACCTGATGCTAAGCCCTTTCAGCAAAAGTAAAGACCGGTCAACCCCCTGATTGAGCCTCTGATTTGTCAAGAGATAGAAAAATTGTTGTCAGCCCGGATAATCTTCCTAATCTGGCACACTACATGGGTTGCCAATCTAGTCCCTGTGAGAAAGAAGAACAGTGAGATCTGCTTTGCGTGGATTTTCAAAACTTGAATAAAGCCTCCAAGAAAGATAATCACCCTCTCCCTTCGTTGGATGAGGTGTTACAGATAGTGAATGGCTCTCAGATGATGTCATTCTTGGATGGGTACTATGGGTATAACCAAGTCATGGTTAAGTATGAAGACAGGGAGAAAACAGTGTTTACCACCAAGTGGGGAACATTTGCATATAGGAGAATGCCTTTTTGTCTAATTAATGTAGGGGCCACATTTCAGAAGGCCATGGACATTGTATTCGAGGGCCTTGTGAATCGGTGCATAATCATCTACATGGATGATTTGACCATCTTTTCCTGGGATAGGCGTGACCATTCCACCCATCTCGCTCAAATCTGTGAGAGATGTCGCTGGTACGAAATATCCCTCAACCCCAAGAAGTGCATATTTGGGGTCACCAAAGGGAAGTTGCTCAGGCATATCATCTCCGAGAAGGGCATAGTCATCAAACCTGAGAGGGTCGAAGCACTGCTAAACTTACAAATTCCCGGCAACAAGAAAGAGATGCAATCCTTCTTTGAAAAGATCAACTTCGTCCGGCGGTTTATCACCAAATTCGCAGAAATAGTCAAACCACTCAATGAGATGATGAAAAAGGATACCAAGATTGAGTGGAGTCCCGAAGCAAAGCAGGTGTTCACCCAGATCAAACAGACAATAATGGAAGCACCTGTCTTGGCTAGTCTAGACTATTCCCTTATGTTTTACATTTACTCCTTTGCGTCGCCGCATTCTGCCGCGGTAGTGTTGACTCAAAAGGTTGAAGGGGAAGAACAACCAATAGCTTTCATGAGCTCCCCCTCCAAGAATGCCAAAGTTTGATATTCATCACTAGAAAAATAGGCCTTCACTCTGGTTCACGTCGTGAAGAAATTTTGGCACTATATTCTCCAGAGCAAGGTACATGCTATCATTCCAGACCAGGCTGTCAAGTCTCTGCTGATGTAGAGTGAGTTGGGAAAAAGATGGGAGAAATGGATGGCCATCCTCCAGAAATATGACTTAGAAATGCAGCCTATGAAGATAGTCTAGGGCCAGGGACTGAGTCGAGCGATGACAGAAGAGACTCCCCGCATAGAATGTCAACCTTACATAGTGGAGTCCATCACCAGACCTGTGGTATACTGATTTGGTATATTTGCTACTAAATAAAAAATTCCTTGAGGGGTTACCTCCCAATAAATGCCATGCCTTGCAGATGAAAAGTGCCCACTTCATGATCAAAAACTTTGCACTCTACCGCAAGAACTACGAAGGGATGTACCTCCGATGCATCGACAAAGACCAGGCTGTAAAGGTGATTGATAAATTTCACGAGCAGTTTAGAACTGGGCATGGCTCAGTCGATGCCACTACCCATCAGATCCTTCAGGCCAGATACTATTGGACTTGTATATTCAAAGATGTTTACACTTATGTTATAAAATGCCACACTTGCCAAATCACGGCACATCAAGAGCGTAACTCGGCTATGCATTTGCAACAAGTCTTCGAGGCTAGGCCCTTCACCCAATGGGAATTTGACTTCATCGGAGAAATCAACCCCAACTCATCTGCCAACCATCAATACATTCTCATTGCTACTGATTACTGCACTCAGTGGTCCGAGGCTATACCATGCAAGAATAACACGGTAGACGTAGTTATCAAATTCCTGAAAGAAAACATCGTCACAAGGTTTGGAATGCCCTTTGCTTTGGTATGTGACAATGGTCCAACATTTTCTTCAGTACAATTACTCAAATGGACCTACAACCAGAGGATCTCTTTGAATTTTTCCAGAAACTATTATCCCCAGGGGAACGGCGTTGTTGAATCAACGAATAAAATCTACTTGAAGTGATCAAGCACATGTTAGAACAGAATCCCCGGGATTGGCATCAAAAGTTGAAGTTCACCCTCTAGGCAGATTGCATTCGTGTTAAGGCTTCCTTGGGAACATCCCTGTTCCATCTCATTTATGGCCAGAACCCTGTATTCCCGATTAACTTACAGATCCCAGTTTTACAGTTTATGCAGGAATTTAGCAATAGGGACGACATCGTGGAAGTTTGGCTCTTAAATCTAGTGCGAATGGAAGAATAGCGAGACGCAGCCTTTGAACATTTCACGCGTCATCAAGCAGTGGTAAAATGATGGTTTGACCGTAGAGCCCAATACAACACTTTTTAGATCTCAGATCTGGTCCTATTGTGGGACAAGGCCAGAGAAAAGAAAGGAAAGCATACCAAGTTCCAACGGCTCTGGCTCGGACCATACCTAATCTCATAAATTTGTGGAGCAAATACTTACCACCTTAGCACCATGACTGGGGAACCTATGTCATTGCCCGTCAATGGACAGTTTCTCAAACACTACTTTGAATTGGGTAAGTTTGTCCAAAATTGTATTTTATGTAAAGCCTTCCGCTTGTAAATATTTATTTCAGGTGCCTCGCTATGAGGTACCGTGTCTTGTAAATAGCCTTGTCGGCTGCCCTCCGGGGCAGTCCTCTTTTGGTGATTTTTGTTTTTATTTCTGGTTTTCTTTCGGGGTCCTAGCGTTTTATTCTGTCTTGTAAGAATTGGAATGCTTCGCATAAACTCTGGTCTCTGGTACGATGTTTGCGGTATGGTGAACTTTAGAATCTATCTTTAGCATAGTGGAGCCAACCCGGTCTCCGAGGTTGTTTCACAGGTTGTGGCACATTTTGAGTAATCTCCATCAGGTGTTTTCTCTGAAGGTCTGGCAATTAGTGAACACAAAAGTACATATAAGGAACAAGTAATCAGACACATCGAGGGTAGATCGGTTGTACTGGTTGATTGACCCAAGTCTAAAACTTTAAGAAATTCTTTCTGGGTCTAGAGTTTTATCCCCTCCCTAAACATCTAAGTGTACGTGGACAGGTGAAAGAAGTACTGCCATTGAAATTAGCTAAGCTTAAGTTTAATGGTGAAAGAAGTACCACCTTCCCACCTAGAAACAAATAAAATAATAAGAAAAGGAAAGTGGGATGAAACTCTGGTCTCTAGGAGAAACGAGCAAATTAACGACTGGTTCAAGGTAATTAGTGTCTCTTCTCTACTCCTCCCAGAGGTCATCGGCTTGAGCCCCTTCCAAAGCACACATGACACCACTGATGAAGGGCTATGGACTGGATCTCGTGGTTAGATTCTCTCAGATATGTTGCTCTTTGCCTGTCAGATGCTTCAAGAAATGGCTTGTTCCAGTTTTGCTAACTAGAGATTTTGTAGTTCTCAAATGCGCTAAGGCATTTGTCCCAGATAGTTTCCATTTGTTATGCCCTGCATCCCTGTCCCTACATTTTTTGTGCAAAATGTTGGGTCCCCCCTTTTTTTGTTGTCATTTTTTCTTGTGGTTCTTGCCTTGTCCTTCTCCTTTCATTTTCTTTCTCCAGGGTTTTCTTCCCCACTGTCGGGTTTGGTTTGGTTGGTTTCTCATCTCCAGGACCCCAGTCGTAGAGGTTGTTCTTTGTTGGGAGCCGGACTCTGGACTCTGGGATTCTTCACCACGATATTCTTAAGGTGATCATCGTGGGAATCCCCGGGCCTGGGGGTCCGGAGGTTTGTTTGTCCAAAGATTTCCGAAAGGAGGTGGATTGCCTTTTACCACGGGTATAAATAGAAGTTATCTGTCATTTTAACATTTACCACGATTAAAACACTCACGCACTCAGAGCGATTTCAGAGTGATTTGCAGAGAATTAACGATAATCAATGCTAAATACTTCCATCCTTTTCAGGCTATTATGAGTGCTTCGTAGTGGTGGGTTATGATCATTTGGCAGCCGTAGCTATTGCAGAGCTTTCAAGGTGACTTCTTTTCTCCTCCTTTTGGCATTCTCAGGTTGGTCTCTTTTCCTGCCATTTTTTTCTGTATGTCTAGTGTGTTCCCTCTCCATTTTTTTGTCTTTCATTTCGGTTCATTTTCTCTTTCTGGTTTCACCACCCGTTGGTGGGTCGGCTCTGCCAGAGGGTTGTCCACCCTCTATTCAGGTGTGGTTGGCTTGTAAATAATGTAGAAAGCTATATATATTTCATGCTTGGCCTGGTTTTCAGTTGATGTCATTCCGCAGTGTGTATGTGTAAATTCTCATGTATATTTGTTGTATATCCTTTCGTTCCTCATGTATATATCCCTCATCTCTTCAAGTGTATCTTATGTATATCCTTCCAGACAGCTTGGAAAGATGGTCAAGTTGCCTGTGTCACTAGTTTTCCACCCATAAGTTTGTTTCAGAGCAGAATACCACCTGTTTGAAACTCAGCTCTTGACCGGTTTCAAACAGGCTATTTTCTCTCTCCGTTGTAAAACTAGCCAGGCCCTCATTTATATCCCATGTGTGCATTTAAATCCATCCAATTGGCCTTCACTTTTTGCATGTTCAGACATATGGCTCCATCATCATTGCCATAACTCCTATTTATTACCCATACACATGGCGCCCACGTCGGCCTAACGGTTTTCCTTTTTGCACATCCTTACCAATGATTACTTCTCTGGGCTCTGGGTCTCCTACCATCATCCATCCCATGTCCTTACCAAATGTGATAAATTTCCCAGACCCAGATGTTCAGTCAATCTTAAGTTCATGTAATGCATGTGCTTTTCAGGTTTTTTTTTATGAAACTAACTTTTCAGGAAAAGCAGGCCTCACAGTGGTAAGATCTCCGGACCCCAGAGTATTTATTTGTTAATGCGTTATGACGGTCGCTTTGCCTTGCAGGTCTCTAGAGTACACTTCCAAACATGTCTGAAGCATCTGCATCCTCACCACCCAGAAGTCCAAAGCTACCTTCCAAGACGGCTACCAGAGCGGCTGTTAAATCCAAAATGGAAAGGGCCCTAGAGAAGTTGCCCCTGACCATGAAGTTTGTACAGGATAGTGTTATCATGGGCTCAAAGATTGAGTCCAAGGTTAAACTCATTACCGACACCAACATCGGGACATGGCCAGAAATGCAGGCCTTAGTAAAAATGATGTACATCCAGCGACAGGCTAGAGATCAGCTAGCCATCAATGTTGGGGACTCTGGGATTCTTAAGGCGGCTTGTTTCCCATGCTCTATACAATCTCCAGAGCTTATTCTAATGCTGGCCACCAATTACAACTCTTCTATTTGGGTTGTTATGCTTGCAGCCGCATAACCCACCAGGTACCCTACTCCTCTGGTATCCCTTGACCCTGACACATTCCAGGCAGGTTTGGGGGTCTCTCAATTTGACAAGCCATCTGTGGTTACAAGGTTAGATGCCTTGGCCCAATTCATGCAGTTGGAGGAGGTCACCCAAATATACATGAACGTTCACTGGCTCAAGGTTCCAAAGAGGGACCCTAAGAGGATGAAAATAAATATTCCCAGGTCTGATTTCAAAGAGAGAATTCAGATGGGAATAATAGCATTGTCCCAGGTCTTTGGGAAGCCCTCTGCCCAAGAATTCACTCCATGGATGTATTACTTCCTCCTCGGCATCTCCACCAAGGGAGGGTACTTCGACTGCGCAACTATAATTTTGAACCACGTCGACTCCCAGTTCCTCCAACTAGCTAGGAAAAAGAAATTTTATATGACTTATGTTTTCTGTACCCTGGCACAACAAAGGCCCCATGCCCATGGGCTACTTACAGAAGGCATGCTTAGGATTGGCCTGGGACAAAAGGCACCATGGGACCATTTCCTGCAGGTTCAATGGGAGGCCATCTTCCCAAGTTTTTGCCAAATGATGCGTTCGTTTACTATCACCTTCTCACACCCACCCAGGATGTAGGATACCGCCTATCCATAGAGGCGGTGAATTTGGTCCAGAACTATGGACATTATTACATCCAATTCCAACAACACACTTATATTAGGGTCACCGGCTTCTCTGGGAAACCCTAGTTGTTGCCCAAACACTGCGAGGACAAGATCATTCTCTTGGAATACTGCAGGAAGATAATGGGGTTGCATGCACTCTTTTCCTTAAAGAAGGTAACCAATATTCTGTTCCCAATCATCTGTGGGAACTACTCATGCAGCCTAGCCACCACAAAAGAGGCAGATAATGAGCTTAAAAGCTACAACCTGAAATAATTCTACTTGGCACGAAAAAATTTTGATCCGCACGGCAAGATTGCAGCGGCACTTCCCCAGGCTTTAGAGCTTCATCACTACCATATGGAGGATTTCTGGGAAGATTGCCAGGATGACATAGAAGTGCAGAGCTGGCACTACGTCAGGATGATGGTAGGCATGATGGAAAGGTTGAAGCTCTGGAGATTATCGAAGGACTTCTTAGACGCTAGCCCCACGATCGATCCCCAATACAAGGCAAAGGGGATCGATACAATGGCCCTCCCATGGGTAAATTGGGATGCCCAAAAAGGGCCAACAATTGAGGACTTCACCCGAGAGGTGGTCGAGCAAAGTCACATGTACTTCAAGAAGGTGTGCCCTGGAAGTACCCGTCAAGCATCCCAGCTAGTACCAAAATTAACTCTGGAGGTCGAGACTTCTTCGCAGTGAGTGGATAAAGGAAAAGGAATAGATACAACCCCTCCTATGCAAGAAGTCCCCATAAAATAATAAATAAAGTAGTCAGTGGCAGCCTCCCAAAAAATGAGGGAGAAGTTAATCACATAGTTGGCCACTCTAGTACTCATGGCCGGGCCAATTCGTCCCCCTTCCTCTTTATCATTAGCAGCCTTAATGGTAAAGGCAATGGGGGTGGATCTAATAGAACAAGTAGCACTAAGGGATGTGGGGCCACCCTTAGTTACTCGAAGAAAGAAGAGGCTTAACCAAAAGCCTAAGATAGAGCCGGTGTTAGGTATGTCCCAAACCCCACAAGTAGAGATCCTCTCTTCCAGTTCCCTGGAGCTGGAAAGAGAAGCAGAGCCTACTGAAGTCCCAGCCAGTCCTTCCTCGTAGGAGGAATTTGATGATGTCTTTGCAACTGACGAGTTTAGGAACCTGCAAAGGGACACCATACAAGTAGAGGTATAAGTCCCAACTATGGAACAAGAAGCTACGGAACAAGAGCCTGCACAGGAGCAGGAGGAAAAAATAGAGGAAAGGGAAGCAGAGCTGGAGATCATCTCCGAGGCTCAGGAGATACAAAATCTGGGGGCAGACCAACAAAGGCAGAATGAACAAATGACATCTGCTGGGGGAACTGGACCTACGGGAATAACCATAACCCCAACCACCACGTTATAAGTGCCACTCTTGGGAGTGACCTTTGGGAAAGTGATTGCCGTAGGCCAAACTTTAAATCTCACCCCAGTACCTCCACTATTGCCAAAGGAATTGCAGATAGAAGAAGAGGCCCCAACGGCAGATTCTGAGCAACAAGAAGAGCAACACGAAGAGGAAATCCCCAAAGAAGCCAACAGAAGTCTAAACAAAGCAATAGATATAGAGTACAAGGCTGAGGAGATGGATGTTGCTGAGAAGGATATTACTGATAAAGCAGACACAGGAAAAGGGATGGATGAGGCCCACACCACTGAGGAAGAGCAGCCACAGGGCATCAAAGAAGAGACGAGAGAATAGACTTTGGAAAATAGGCCACCCCTGCCACCTTAGTGGTTAGTAGAGAGCAGGAAAAGAAAGGCTCTATCCACTCCTGGAACCCCTCTCTCCCTGGTTGAAATGATGGCTCAATTTTAGGCCCCACTGAAGGCCAAGAAATCCTGGATGGTTCATACTCTTTGAACCGGGCCGGGTGGAGAAATAGTTGCCATTGTGGTGACACCTCCCCCAGATTTCGATGAAGCAACCATAAAGCCCAGAGATTACAACATTGCAGAGGTATCACTGGGGAAGAGGGGAAAATAGGGTGAGGTGGACTTGTTGAAGGAGGCAGCTAGGGAAGTGGAGGCCCATTATGAAAAAGAGGCCCAAAGGCTCAAAATAGAAAAGGAAAAAAATGCCAACCTCATGGGGTTGCTTACTAAGCTAGCTCAACCTATCAATGCTGCTCCTCTGGAAGCTTCCACATCTGAAGATCTACCACAGAGCAACATGGACTCCCTGTGAACAATGAAGAAAAAGGCTCAGGTGGTTGATGAGTGGGTTTCTCTGCAAATAGGAAACACCCAGCATTTCCTGGTATCCACCCTCTCAGACTTATATGCGGCCCGATATGTTCTACACCAAGAAGAGACTCTCATTGACCTATGGGAGGGTGATATTGAAAATTATCAAGCATGGAAGGTAGAGCTTGAGGAACTCCTCAGCCTGGGAGAGGAAATGGTTTTGGAATCCAAAATTCTGGAGGACGAATCATTTGATTTTGTGAGGACCCAACACTCTAGACTTGACCTCACATTGGAGGTAACCAAGCAACTGGTGGGAACTCTGCACGAGAAGGTCAATGCAGTAAAATATTCTTTCAATTTATACAAGTCTTTTTTAGCAAAGACTTCCAGGGTTGACCCCCTTAATACAAATACGTGCACACTAGAGGATTCAATTTTGGGGAGTTTTACTTAAATGATGAAGTCCCGATATCAATCCCTAGAGGGAATAGATGGTGCTAAAATGATGAGATTAACTCATATGGTGCTTAGTGGCCATGATGCGGAAAAAATGGCCTGTGAATTTAAGGAGAATGTTCCAGACCTGGGGGAACAAATTGAGGTGGCTAAGTACCGAAGGGCCAGCCTAAAGGATATCAACGAAGATGACATCTCCCACCTCCTTTAGGCTTTCAATGATAACAAAAAATCATAGGTTTTCTCCGGAGGCCAGAGAAGACCCAAACATTTGGCATTCTTTATTCTTTTAGGAATGTAAGTTCTCAGATCCTGGAGTCTCAGATCCCAAATTTTGTATTCTTTCTAGTGATCCGTGTCCCGGTCCCTGAGGCCAATCGGTCACTTTCAAGAGCGGTTAATGAAGCTTTCAAAAGGTGGTTGGCTACATCAAGGGGGTGTCGACTCAACAGTTGATTTTCTGACAAGATGGTCTTCTTGAGGCACCGTTCAGAGGTACACCTGGCACATTAGAGATAGGGCACCGCATTTTCCATTTATGAGGGATGTAGCCTTGATCTCTGAGGATCTAATTTCTTCCTTCTCCTTCTTGGCTCTCTTCTCGAGGCCGATTCTTCTACCATATATTCTTGTCTCATTCTTTTGGCATATCAGGCCTATTCCGTCTCAAGGTCTTTTGTAGGGTGGCGCAGGTAGTACCGGCCCCTAGATATTGTATTCTATTAAAGCATGATGTAAAATAGGGTTAGGGTTAGGGTTAGAAGAAAATGTGTATAAATAGTAAGACCGGCCCATTTCCAAGGGTTGGTGAAATTGATGATTTTGTTGTCCACAGTAATAGAAAGGTGATTTTTTCATTCTAGTTGCAGAGCTCAATGCTCCATTGTCCCATTTTCAATAGTAAGACGCTCCCCTGGAGCCACCATTGTATCACACACCAATGCTTGCTAGAAGAGACATTAATGAAGAAGGGAGAATTATTTTCAATGATGTTGTTGGCATTCATGCTTCTGAGTTAATGGTATTTTATGTTTCATGTTCTTTATGTCTTCTGCTCTGATATGTCAAATAGATTAATGACCTCTTTTCCCTTGCTACTAATAAAATACTAGCTGATGGTTGTGTATTTCTTTGATATTTAGTGTAGTATATTAGAGTATTATCAATGTCTTGAACGTTTAAACATAACTATAATTAGATGAAGTACTTCTAACCCCGCAAGATCTTTTTTTTTCATTTTATTTGCTAAGTGTAGAATGCTCAGAGAAACCTTACCTCATTGAATCTCCAGAGAGAACGAGTTGAAGAAACTAACTATCCCCCTTGAGAACAGTCACTTCTCCCAACCGAGCCTCGCACCGTCATGACCTAACACCCAGGTGCTTGAAGGTCCAGGGAATCTAACTTCCCTGGATAACCTTTGCAGGCGAAGTTGGCCGGTACCTTCGGTACCCGGTGATAACTTATGACTGTTGGTGGACCCGGTCAACAAAACCCCATCAAAAAGTGCCAACAAGGTTTCTTACACCCATAATGACACCTTCTTACACTTTATAAAAGTGTCTCATTGGCCCAAAACTCTTACACCCTCTTACACCTCTTACAAGATCCTTCACATGTGTACTTTAAGTACACTTTGACCCATCACATCCAAAGTTGCTCACACATGTGTGATAAAAGTGGGCCTCTTGCATGGCTTATGTCTCTCTCTCATGTGGCACCTATGTGGATTCCACATGAGCTCCACCTCATCCAAGCCCTCTCTCTCCTCCAAAAAATCTATAAATAGAGGCCTTTGTCAAGAGCAAATCATCTCTCTTTTATGCATTGTTATCATGCTAGTTTAGCTATAGATTTTTTTAAGCAATTTAGTATTTCATAGCAATCTTAGTTCATTTTCATGTTTATTTCATTATTGAATCTAGATATCACATCTTAGGTTTATAATGGAATGAATCTAGTTCTATTATCTTAGTTAGATCTTGCATATCATCTTAGTTTAATGCTTGCATCTTCATCAATGGTGAAAGCTTGAGACAAGTTCCTTATACTTGTTCTTGAGTTATTAGCTAATATTTTTAATGAATTTCTAGTGGGATTATGATATTGTGTTGGGAGAGTACACCCACAATCCTCTAAGAGAAAATAAACAAGGCTTGGGTGCACTTGTTTGGCTCATCGGAGGTTGTGATGGATCTCTTGTTTTTTTTGGTAGTATGTTTCTTAGACATGTTTAGTGTAGTTATTTGATATATATCTCTAACATTTGCATGTCTGAGCGTGCTCCCAACAGGTTAGATTTTATCACATACAAAGGTAATCAGATTGGATCCAATAGGGGAAGATGAGGTAGAAGCAACTCCTATTTTGCAAATATGAAGTTCTACAATTGTGGACAGACTGGTCATCTAGCATATAGGTGTCCTGATAAGCCCACTGCATCCAATGGTGACAAGAGGGTAGCTTATGTTCAAGAAGACACTTCTAGTGTCAAGGCACCTGATGTTGATCATATAGACTCTAAGATGGGTGGGAATCTGATGTTTAGAAGGGTATTAATTAGGCAGCCAGTGAAGGATGAGCCTAAGCAAAGGAGGGCATTATTTAGCATCAGATGTAAGATCCTTGGAAAAGTCTACAAGGTGATAGTAGACTCTGGATCTACTGATAATATAATATCAGAAGAGGCAGTTACTAAGCTGAAATTAACCAAGATACCTCATGTGAACCCTTACAAGGTGACTTGGCTTAATAAGGGACAAAGTGTGTTAGTAAATGAGCAAACATGGGTAGAGTTCTCTATGGCAGGCTACAAGGATAAATTACTTTGTGACATCCTACCAATGGATGCTTGCCACTTGTTGTTAGGGAGACCCTGGAAATATGATAGAGAAGTATTGTATCATGGAAAGGAGAATTCCATATCCTTTAAGAAGAATGGCAAGACATTTAAAATACAATCTTTATTGGAGGATGAAGAGCCACAGTCTAAGACTCCTACTGTGTTATTTTGCAGTGGGAAGGAGTTTGTAAGATACATTAAGGAAGAGGCAAGTGTAGGGTATGCCATTTTGTTAAAGCCCAAGGAGGAAGAGAAGACATTTAAGGAGATAGTACCCAAGGATATTTAGACTCTACTTGAAAAATACAGTGATATAGATAGTGATGGGACTCCTACAACTTTGCCTCCTAAGAGAGTGATTAGTCATCAAATTGACTTCATACCTGGTGCCTCATTGCCTAATAAAGTAGCTTATAATCTAACCCCTGATCATAATTTAGAGGTAGCTAGACAAGTCCAAGAACTATTGGACCAAGCCTTCATTAAAAAGAGTATGAGCCCATGTGCAGTCCCTATGGTGTTAACATCAAAAAAAGGTGGAAAATGGAGGCTATGTACTGATTCAAGGGAAATTAACAGAATCACCATAATATACAGGTTCTCAAAACCTAGGATAGAGGATCTTATGGATTTTCTTGGAGGGGCAATGTACTTTACCAAGTTGGATTTGAAAAGTAGTTACCATCAGATAAGGGTTAAGGAGGGAGATGAGTGGAAGACAACATTCAAAACAACTGATGGGTTGTATGATTGGCTTGTGATGCCATTTGGCCTCACCAATGCTCCTAGCACATTCATGAGGCTCATGAATGAAGTGCTTAAGGACTTCACAGGTAAGTTTGTGGTGTTCTATCTTTATGACATATTGATCTATAGCAGAACAAAGGAAGACCACATTAAGCATGTTGAATCAATGTTGAAGAAGTTGCATGAAGAGAAACTAGCCATTAATTTGGAGAAGTATGAGTTTCTCAAGCAAGAACTTGTCTACTTGGGATTTTTGGTATCCAAGGGATCCTTGAAGATGGACCAAGACAAGGTGTTAGCTATACTAAATTGGCCACCACCTACATCAGCAAATGAGGTAAGGAGTTTCCATGGCCTAGCTCAATTTTATAGGAATTTCAGTGGTATATGTGTACCATTGTTGGATAATATTAAGGGTGGAAGTAAGGCTAAGTTTAGATGGAACCTGGAAGCTAGGAAGTCATTTGAGATGTTGAAAAGGTAAGTAGCTACACAACCTGTCCTAACATTGCCTAGTTTTGATAAGTTATTCACTATTGAATGTGATGCAAGTAGCATAGCAGTAGGAGGTGTGTTAAGTCAAGAGGGTAGACCAGTGGCCTTCTTTAGTGAGAAGTTCTATGGGACTAAGAAGAAATACTCTTCTTATGACCTATAATTATATGCTCTAGTGTAGTCATTAAGAAAGTGGAGACACTATCTTTTACCTAAGGAATTTGTGGTGTTTAATGACAATCAGGCCCTTAGCTACATCAATACACAAGAGAAGTTGAGTAATAGGCATCTAAAAGGATTGAATATCTCCAAGCCTTTACATTCACCATCATGCATAAGAAGGGTCAATTGAACAAAGTTGTTGATGTACTGAGTAGGAGACTTTTAACTGTCCAAGAAGTTCAATTGAACAGTATAGGCATAGAGAGTTTTAAGGACCTCTATCAAGTAGATGAAGATTTTGGAGAGGCATATCAAGTGTGCCATGATTTTCATAACCACTTCCATAGTAAATTCTCTGAGTTCACATTGCAGAATGGACTGTTATTTAGAGGAAATCAGTTGTGTGCCAAGGGGTTCAATGAGGATGAATCTCATATAGGAAAAGCATAATGGATCTATGAGTGGACACTTTGGTGTAAACAAGACCTTGGAGTTAGTACAAAGGTTTTATCACTAGCCTAAGTTGACAAAAGATGTCACTAAATATGTGGAACAATGTGTAGTATGCATGAAGGAAAAGGGAGGTAGCAACAATGCAGGCTTGTATCAACCCTTACCTATCCCAAATAGACCTTGGGAGTGTGTGAGCATGGACTTCATAGTGGGTCTACCAAAGATTAAGCAAGGCTATGATAGTATATATGTAGTAGTTGACAAATTTAGAAAAATGGGGCATTTCATTCCATGCAAGACTACTAGTGATGCTAGTCAAATAGCTTATCTATTCTTTAAAGAAGTTTTAAGGATTCATGGACTACCCTTAAGCATTGTATCTGATAGGGATGTTAAGTTCATGAGCCACTTTTAGAAAACATTATGGAACAGATTGGGTACAAACATATCTTTTGGATCAGCATACCATCCTTAGACTGATGGTCAAATGGAGGTGGTCAATAGGGTGTTGGGTAACCTATTGAGGTGCCTAACTAAATAATATGGTTAGAAATGGGATGTAGTCATACCTTAGGAAGAGTATGCCTATAATGACAGTAGGAATAGGATGACAGGGAGAAGCCCATTCGAAATAGTTTATGGAATGCATCCTAGGGGAGTTTGTGATCTTAGGGATCTTGGAGGAAGGAAGTACAATAGTGGGCATGTTGAGGACTTCACCCACACTATGAAGGAGATCCAAGAGTAGGTCAAGAAAACTATATAGGACAGTCAGCAAAAGTTGAAGGGCAAAGTGGATGAGAAGAGGAAAGATATCCAATTTCAAGTAGGAGACTATGTTATGGTTCATTTGAACAAGTCAAGAATGTAGAAAGGAGTTCCTACTAAGTTGCAGACAAAGAGAATAGGACCATGCAAAATCCTAGCTAAATATGGGGCTAATGCCTTCAAGGTAGACTTACCTTTTGATTTGAATATCTCTTCTACTTTCAATGTGTAGGACGTAGTTTAGTTTAAAGGTCCATTAACTAAGATCAGTCAACATAATCAAGGAGTTTAGAGTGATTTAGACCCTGATGTGGTGTCTACCAAACAACAATTGACAACTGAGGGAGTTTTAGATTCAAGAGTGCAAAAGACAACTAGACACAAGGTGTATATGGAACACCTTATCAAGTGGAAAGATAGACCTAAATCAGAGGCTTCGTGGATTGCAAAATCTGACTTAAAGAATCTGGGCATTCCTAAGTCTTTATTGTCTATATGAGTGACTTGACTTTCCCTTTATGGGGGAGTATGGTGCAGGAGCACCTAGGTAAGGCTCTTTGGTAACCTAGGGTTTCTAGAGTTCTTTTGGCTTGTAGTGGTTCTAGCCAAACCACTAGTTGAATAATAGGACTAGAGGTGTCCTAAG